>CABFWB010006994.1:8926-28264 GCA_902151455.1 Timema bartmani
TGGAAAACCATTTAGGAAAAACCAGCCCAGTTTACCCGAGCGAGATTCAAATCTCGATCTCCCCGTCCTAGGCAGTCTAGCGAAGATATCGCGTTAGCTAACTACGCCACCGAGGCGGGTTACAAACTTTTTAAACTAAAAGAAAAAGTCATTAATTCCAAATTATCCTTGACAGATATTCAAGAAATGTTGTGGTCACCATGTCAAAGTAAATTTCTAGTGGCGCCCCACAGTATCAAGTTTCGAACTGAGGACTCGTGGTTAGGGGAGATTTGAATGCTTACGGACACATAAGGGTGAAATATGTGGTTCAAGGTGGCCGTCTGTTATTGTTTAATTGTCAACAACGCTGCCAGAAGAAAAGTTCACCTTGTACTCGATGCTGTGTGAACCCTTGGATCAACCCTCCCACGTCTTGCGATGAAAGAAGTCATTAAGGTTCCCGGCGATTGTTTGTGAGGAGCCAACCTTCTTGGAACAGCGGGAGAAAACACTCTTCGTAACGCGGACTTAATTTTTAAAACTGTTTTAATGAATCCGGCAGTTTATGGTTTCCCCTGGCTGCTACCCGTCTGAGCTATCTACATAGGGGATTAGCAAAGCCATAAACTCAGCCTTAAAATATGAGTGAAAAATGACCCTGAGCACGGGACGATTCCTGGATAGCTCATTGGTTAAAGCAGTGGCGTACTAATACATAGGTCCTGGGCTCGATTCCCGTGTCCAGGTGTCATTTTACAATTTAAAGAATATCTGCATGGTGATACCATAATTGAGTAGTAATAAAGGTATATATTTATAGGCAATGGACCCTAATTTACCTATAGGGCAGGTGGATCTCTCTCTCTCTCTCTCTCTCTCTATATATATATATATATATATATATATATNTGGTCGTGTATTCAAACCCAGCCAATTTTTCTTGAGCAATAAAAATCCATAGCACAGCATCCTTCGGAGGGTGAGTAAAGCTGTCGGGCCTATGTCGATTGTGACATGCAAAAGAACCCTGAAAGGTATGTGAAAATAACTTTCCCGGCGAAATTGGTAGGCCCTTTCGTGCTCGCTCACAAAAATTCAATGTGGAAGGCAACGGGGAACCACCACACTATCGCAACTCCCCTAGTACATGGGATTTCTACCAGGGTGCCCTTCGGATTCTTGACTTGAGAAGAAGTAGAGAGAGTATGCAATATTCCGGTCAGGATTAGTAACCCATCCTCCTCAGTCACAGGAAATTGAGCATATGTCGGACCTGATGATTAAGACTGCTCGACCACCGTTGATAGTGCTTATTTTACCATTTACTTTGTAATGATTCGGTTTTGGACACCTCTCATATATTCAAAAAGTCATGGATGAAGTGTGTTTTTCTTTAAAGAACTGTATGTAAAGTTTCCTTTTAATAATTCATCCATGGATAATCACGTGTTTTCAGACGTTATTTCAACACAATACGTTTTAAAACTTTATTTCTTAAAAAAAACTCCCTCCGTTCTATTTGGAAATACCCAATAGGAAGCTAGCCTTCACAACATCATACTGCTGGGAGTTTTCCTATTAGTTAGTTATTAACACTGGAGACAAACTGTCCAAGAAGCAAGGGGTAGGTCATATACAAGCAGCTTGTGCGTATTAATCCAGACAGAATATAGTAATATCACAGAGAAACATAGTGATAAGACAGAACATAGTAATATCAAATAGAAACAAAAACTGTATCATTTTAATGTCAATTTTATAATAATGAAAGTGAAATAAACAAAATAAATCGTGTACAATGTTGAATCTCTACTAATTTCTAAAATATACCAATAATTAATAATCCCAGCGTAAGAAATGCACGAGGAAAGCCCAATTTCACTAGTGGTACATTTCTCGATAATGTCGGGAATTGAACCCGGGGTTCTTAGTTATGTCAACAGACGTGCTTACCGACTCAGCTAAGTTGTCGGGCTTGTTGAAATAGATTCCGGTATATGTCTAATAATTGATTAAATGTGAACCGGAACTCACAGTCAATTACAAACTGAAAGCTTGTGTGAAAATGCAAGAATCTCGCACGACTCGGCTCAGCTGCGGTTGTGTGTCGTAGACATGACGTACACATTTGACTTCGTTTAATAGGTCAACTTTTCACTCGCCGTGCATCTTTTTTTTAAACTCTTTTCCCAGCTGTCATCGGAGTGTATACAGCGAGTGAGAACACCCGCTATAATAGTTCTGAGCCTGTGAACTAGACTTGATACGGATACACCCAATGATATAAAACTTTTGACGTGAATACGTCTTTAAATTTGCTACCATATGTGGGGCAATCCAAAAAACCTAATGATAACAAAATCAGGGGATACAGTTTGGTGTTGTAGTTTCGAATCTTACCTCTACATCCAAAATTAAATTATACCACTGGATAGCTAAAGGATCAAAGAATTCATTACGATAAGCGAGAACAGTGACGCATCGCGCGCGGTGGAGGGGGAAGCGCCGCCATTTTGAGGTTATTTTGCTGCGTATCGAGATTTGCAATTAGTATAACTTTTGACTCGGAGAAGCTACGATGTTCGTTTAGGTTTAAACGTATTCACGTACAACACACGGCCGTGTCCATGACAAAGCCACACCCCCTTTTTATTTTTTCCTTTAAATTTCCCCATCCCTCCCTTTCCCCTATCAGTCCTTCGGGACAATCCTCAATCCTCATATTTACTCATACGGGGTAGTGATCAGAAAAGTAGAATTGTATTGGAAGTGCACCTGCGTTTACGTGGAGGGAAAGTGGGAATCCATCTAAGCCCCAGTGTTTATTAAATTGTAGTACGCGGGAAGGATTTCAGGGTGCGCCTAATGCACCAATGAGTTTTATTAATCATTAAATAGTTCTTAATAATAGAATTTAGATATCATATACTAAACAAATTAGCGCGTATTTTGCCGAGATGTTATGTACTTTTTTGTTTAACTTAACACAAAAATGTTATCTAAACTTTGAAACATATATATCCCCACAAGTGTTTTATTAAAAAATGTGGAAATACCGTTTATACCTTTTACAAGATGGCTGGTATTTGTTTCATTTGTTTTTGTTTTATTACGAAGAGATAAAAGGGGTACGTTGGTTAGGCTATGGCCCCAAAAGGGGGGAGGGCACTTATACACTTGGCAGGGTTTCAAACTCCCGACGTCAGAGACGAACCAGACAATGTGAGACCGACGCTTTGGTCCGCGTGCCCCCACCGGAAATGCCTTTCAACTCAAACACTCTAGTACAGAGGTGGGCAACATATACTTTTCAATGTAGCCACACGTGTGGCGAAAGAGAAGTGAAATTCGCCACACCATGTAAAAATTGAGAATTTCGGTTGTTCAATCGAACGTTTAAAACAACACAAACTATTTGTACACGTTTATTCAAAACATGTACATTTTGACTACTCAACCGCAACTGCCTCACACGCAAATGATGCAAATTGTTCAGATTGAAAGTGTAAGACAATAGCGAAATTTGACAATACTTTCGTTTTTAAGACGTGTATGAAATAAAGTGCTGGTAAAGGGAGGGCGCTCTTTCAAAAAGCTGAATGAGTAAATGATATGCCGAAACATATCAAGCTAAAACCAGCACACGACATCAGGAAAAGGTTTATTTTACTGTGAGAGATGTCAAACTAAAATTCGCCACACTTTTATGGCCAATTCGCCACTTGTGGCGATGGTGTTGCCCACCCCCTGCAGTCTAGTTGAATAGGCCCGTATGTGAGAACACAGCTGGATGAAACAAGAGGTGGATTGGAGTGTAAGGACTTTGATTTGCTTGTAAAGACGATTGCGTGGCGGCCATAGTTCCAAAAACTGACGCAATAAAGTGAGATGCACTTGAACAGACTCCCTTTATTTCACATCTACTCCACCCCCAAGCCCTTTCACCCCGTCCGACACCTTAGCTTCAGTCGATAAGAGTGTCTGCCTACTGAGTTATGGGTTCGATCCCGACATGGTTGAAAATTTTATCATTGATGAAAATATGGGTTTACCTTTTCACATTGATAAATTAACGGCCGGGTGCTGGATGTTGTGCCTGTCCTAATCCTAAGTTATATTATAGCGAGGCATATGAAGTTACGATAGGCCTAGCCGGTGGTGGAAAAATATCTGACTTGATTAAAAAAAACTGACCCAGATCATAGGCTGGAAGCAATAATACAGCTCAGCTTCGTTCTTGCATATGGGTGCCATAATGTTCAATCTCCTCAGGAAAATGACTAGATCTACTTTCACGTATTCATACGTCAACTTCAAGTCACGTGATCTACAACTGTAACTTTTAACAATGAGTATCAATACCTATAAAATGGCACAAATAAAACGCCAGGCCGCAAAACCAAAATCTGACTTTCTTCCGACCGAAATCCTACTGTATTTTTAAGTTTACGGCCTTTATAATCTACATATTTCTTCCTTCAACACCAATCAGTCCGTCTGTGGTTGTAGCCTAGCGCTGGTGCTATATTGAGGTTCAAATCCCGGTCGGATGTTCTAAGGGTGGTTTTTATAAAAGGGCCTTCCACTCTCCCTCCAAGCAAATGTGGGTACACTTCCTCTAAATATAACCTTCCTAATCCCTAAAACTATTAGTTTAATTAGTACATAAGCGTATATCTCGAACGGGTAGTAAGACGTGGTGCTAAAAAAAATGTGGAGCCCGCTTCAATGGTTGAATGGCTTAGGGCGGGGTTTTCCAACTTAAAAGTGCCTGAGGGCCACAATCGAATCCCCGAGTCTAGTGGCGGACCTCATCATAATCGGCTGGTTTTTATCAAGTTATGTAAAAACAAAAACGGGTATTTAATTGTGAATTAAATAGGAAGTGTTGATTTAAGCATGTTTAATTACTTATCAAACACATTTTCCGACTAAAATATACCATCTTTGATACGTCAATTAAAACACAACAGATTTAAGGACTAAATTAAACATGGACATCATTTTTTGGAGACCCTCCTCGGTGGCGTAGTTATCTGACGCGCTAGTTTCGTGTTGAGCTAGACTTCCGAGGACGGGAAGATCGAGGTTCGAATCTCGCTCAGGTGAACTGGAAATGGTTTTTCGTAAATGGTTTTCCACTCTCCCTCCGCGCAAATGCAGGTTCACTTCCTCTATATTCAATCTTCCAAATTCCTAACCCATTAGCGTAACTAGTACTTAAAGCGTATATAACCCGAACGGGTAGCAAGACGCGGTGCTAAGTGTTATTAACATCATTTGGAGGTTTCGTGGAATTTTTCCCCCGCAAGTCAAAACTTTTCGTTTCTCGGCTAAAAACTTCAATTTTACTACACTGGGGATTCAGAAAAAGGCATCATGGGCCTCCATTTGTAAATTCCTGGTCTTCTGTTAGTTAGACTGGCCTGCTGATGAAGGGTAGAATAGAGTTCGAGTCCCGGTCGAGTCTTCTGCTGTGTTTTTTTCCCCTTAATGGTTTCCCACTCTCCTTCCGCGCAAATACGGTGAACAGTTAGATAGAAGCGGTGATTTTAAAAAAAAATCACTAGTGAAAATGCTTAAGCTTGTACATCTTTTAAATTTTAATCTTATTTTTAACGTCATATCTCAACAGTAGGTGAAATTAGAGTACAAGTAGATTACGGATCGTACAGTTGGTAACACTTGTTGATACGCCGCTGGTTGGTCACAATATCCGTGAGATCGACGTTTGACTTGGAATGTGGCGGAGACAAAACAATCAGTTCCAAAAAGTGTTTTTGAAATTGAAACGGGGAGGATGTTTGTACGTCTTGCCCGGAGCGTGCTGTGAGAGGATGGCCCATTCCTCCTCCTCGCTTCCGTTGGTTGCTACGCCCCTTAGGCCTATTCTCGGGCGATGTGTTTGTACTCAATTCGGTAGAGAAACTTTTTTTCGAAAAATGACGGTTTGAGAAAAGGTTAGGTGTCAACAATAAACCACCGTAACGCTTTCCCCCCCCGCTCTCTAACCTGTGTTACGTAACTTTTCATTTCAAGCGTGAATGTAATTATTTTATGTTTTTGTGACAGTAAAAGAGGGACTCGGATTTAATACTACTCAGAATCACCGAAAGTTATCTATGGTATAGATATGTTTACTAACTGTGAAAACATGATCAAAAATATGTTTTCACTATTAGAATCTAATTCAAACTAAACTAACAGGAATTATAATCAAAAATAAACCAAACATAGTATTGATAATCATATAAATGCAATACATTAAATCTACCCACTAATAAAATAAAGTATAATAGCTAAACTAACTTCATTAGAAATAGTCTGAACAACAGAATGTAAACCCCTTAATAATTATTAATTAGAATTAGAAGACCAACCTGCTACTATAATTGTATAGACACTTATTCTTAAACAACATAAAATAAACACTAACCCTCAATTAAAAGCAAGGTGACCTGGTGGTCTAGCGGTAAGGTGTCAGACTTCTGTACTGAGGGTCCGGGGTTCAATCCTCGGTCCCGGCACAGATTTATCTGATTGCCAAACCCTTCCTTCACCTCTGACAAGAGGTGTATTAATCACAACTTGTGAGTATGAGGAATGCCAGGCCTCCACCGTGGTTCGGATTCCACGTTAAACTGTAGGTCCTCCATTTCATCTCGCAATCACCCTACCATTACACATTAGCGTAAGTGCGTATAACCCGAACGGGTAGTAAGACGCGGTGCTAATAATAATAGTAAGCAAAAAAAAACTAATAGAGATAAAAATAAATTTAAAATAGAATATAAATAGTAAGACTATTTTATATTTTTCTAAACAAAGCTATTACGTTTCACTTTTGTTTAGTTCACTTTACGCAGTCTTTTCCGCTTGCGTTTGGGCTAAGAAATTGTTGAAATCTATTATCTGCGCTATTACCAAATTAACTTCTCTTGGCACCGCATTTTACTATCCGTTCGGGTTGTACGCATGTGTTTTAATTGCGTTAATGTGTTAGGAATGGGGAAGGTTAAATTAAGAGGAAGTGTACTCACATTTGCGGTGATGAGAGGGAAAGAGTGGAAAATCGTTTAGGGAAAACCACCCGCATTATACCTGACCGTGGTTCGAATCCCGACCTCCCCGTCCCCGGCAAACCAAACCAGACGAGGTTGATACCTCAGCCCGCGTGCCCAATGGTACAGATAAAATAAATCAATCCATATGCTTGCGTTCTGGAAGGTCTTTTATCCTACCAAAATACTAGTATACGGTAGGATTCTGGTACGAAATAAGACCTTCCAAAACGGTCTTAGTACCAAAATCATGGAATAATAGTGTTGTGACACACATTCAGGATTTGGGGGNATGGCGCATAACGCATAAAATACGGTGCTTGTTGTTTTCATTTGAACCACGATTGATATTCTGAATTTATTAAACCACGACATAAATTTTGAGCGGCGATTTTCCGATTTTGAAAGTCTTAGGATTTTGTACTTTGGTTCTTGCGAAATTTATTTAATTTAATATATGTGAAGAGCTGGTAGTTCCTTGATTTTCATACGAATGTACATTTAGAGAACCTTTTAGAAGACACAAATATATTTTTTGCTGTCGACAGTGATAACATTTTATTATATTATTTGTTGTTTCATAGGTTTTGATACAGTTGACATGGCTTTTAAGTACGAATACTTGGAAGTATATCTATGAAACTTTTTTTAGGTGTTATAAATGCCACTTCGAAGGAAAATTGAAGTATAGATCTGATTTCCATGATCAGTCGCGTTCTAGAAGTGGTTACACTGATTTATTCAAAGCTCTAATTAGTCGCTATTGAAAGTTGAACTCATTTAAATGATTGAAGATAAAACGAGTTAGCGAGTTCTTAATTCAGTCGTCGCGAACCTGTTTTTCGCTGCTCGGATAGAAGTGGTACTGTGAACCAACTTCTCCTGCGGTGACTCTCGTTTATAAAAATGAGATGTTCGGTCAATGTTTCCACCTACGGCAGTGGTTTCCAAACCTGGGGGTCGCGCCATGTTTCTGGTGGGGTCACAATGCTTTTTGAAGTTACCGCTTTATGTTTACTTTTTAAAGTGATTATAATGGTTATAGGAAGGTGCAACATTCAAATTTTTGGAAAGATACTCGCATCGGTGGTTGCACTGTTTAGGGCGTCATTTTCGCAATATACTTAATTGTCGGTTCTGTGGAGGTCGGGTTTTATAATCGTGGACGGGTGCACTTGTAGTGGTTTCTCCTAAATGGTTTTCCACTCCCAAGGATGTGGTACCGAAATAAAAGTATCGATACTGTACTCATTTAAAGTATCTAAGAAAAATATCGATACCGTACTAGTATTGAAAGAAAATTATCGATAGCAATAGGTATCGATATAGAAATTTTAATCTGAAAAAAGGTTTTTTTATCAAGTAATAGTTTCAACTTTTGTATAGTAATAATATTATTAATAATAATAATAATATTTTCATATTTAAAATCATTGTGATTTAACCATATTATAGTATAGTTAGGTCTATCGCGTCTATGTTACGTGAACTTGAAAGGTATGAAAGATGGAGTATTGTATGACTGATATTACTAAAGGTTCTACCATACCAGCTTTCAAAATGTCTATGAAAATGTAGCTGATGGAAAGTTATTTAATAGCTAAATATGATTAGTAATATATTTTTTCAATATATTTTGTAACCTTCTTTAACCATATTAAACATTTAATCCAAGCTTGAGTGAAGATAACAAAAAAAAGTTGTTTCTTTCGATACCGATTCGATACCGGAGTGTGAGTACTAATATCAGTAAAAGTATCGGGAAAAAAGTACCGAGTAAAAAATTACTGGTATCAAAAGGAAAGTATCGATATTAGTAAAGTATCGATACTTTTTTTTTTACATCCCTATCTACTCCTCTCAAATACACTTCCTTTAAACTCTACCTTTCAGGTTATAAAAATGTGTTTTATTAAACTGATGGAAAGCCTCTGTCAACAACACTCGTGAAACGAACATTCCCACTTTTAAAACGTTTGTTTAGAAAAAATAAACTTGTTTAAAAAGGAAGCTACGATGAGAGGCTTGGTTGGCAAAAGGGAACGAACATCCTGGTGACAAGTTATTATCCCCCCCCCGGTCCTGTCTACCAACATGTTTTGTATGTATTTGTTTCACTCAGGGTTGCCAACTCTATTATAAGTCTCAAGCGATAGTACAGTACGTATACCTCAGTTTTAGCTTCTGTGGTGCTGACTGACAGCTCACAGCTGACTGACAGCTCACAGCTGACTTCTGACGGCTTTGAAAGGCTACCAGAACAAATTATGTATCCCTACGCCGAACCATATGATCTTCAAAAAACATGTCTTTAGCAGTTGTCACTTTTGACAATCAAAATTTAGGTATATACCTAAATGTTGACTGTCAGAAGTCAGCTGTGAACTGTCAGTCAGCACCAAAGAAGCACATGGGGCTACTGTGTACATGGAATGGGGATAATAATTTTGAATCTAGGATTATAAAAAGTAAAACGCGCCTAGCACACAAGTGGTGACCATAGCGGTTAAGTTCGTAGCTATATTATATTCTAAATCAATCGCTCCACTTAAGAGTTAACTTGAAACTCGCCGGGATCTAAACCTAGGTCTATTATGTGCGGATGCATTCATCTAAAATTTAGATCAGAAAGCACTAAGACACGACAGCATTGATTAAATGGCCTAATTTTATAAGAAATAAACAATCAATGTGTTATTATATAATTATTTATATTGTTACTTTATACCAGAGCTCAAGGATAGTACTTTTTATTTTAGTGTAATATCTCAATATTGGATGATACGATTGTACAGTTGGTGAAATTATACAGGTAGTATTCAGATCGTACAGTTGGCAACGCTAGTTTCATTGCTAGACAAGCTCTTGGTACACCTGGGATCGATCCCAACAGCTGGAGGTGGGAAGGACTGTTCAATTTATGGGTCTCAAATTGATTCTCTGGATCGATCTAGAATCTAGATGATCTAGAGGTCTTGTATCAATTTAAGGTGGAAAAAAAAGAGTGGATTTAATCATTTAATTTTAATTTATTTAAAATATTTGCACTTTCTGAACCGACTGATTATATCAGCACATGATTTATACACTAACTTAAATCTAGAACAGACACTACACCTAGTCTCCGGTCGTTGATTACTATAAAAGGGTAAACCCACATTTCATCAATGATAAACTTTTCTGCCATGCCGGGAATCGAACCTGGGACCCTCAATGTTGTAGACATAGACGTTACCGACTGAGTTAAGATGTCGGACTGGATTTAATCTATATTCCTAAAATTGATTCAACGCTTCATATAAAAATGTCGTTTTAACTTGACTAACCTATTTTTTTAAAGTTAATTTGACTTATATATTTTTTTAAACTAGGATTGGTCCATAGGCAAGGTACACACCTGACCCACATCCTCCAGGTTAAGATGGCTGCGCTCATTGGGAGAGCTTGAGTCCTTCGACACAGGGGTCGCTGCGTGCAGTCCCGAGTGACAACATCACTATCAATCAGACATTTTTAAAAACAGTTCACTTTAAAGATGGTTTTACTAGAGAAAGTTGTCTTCTAGTTCCAATAAACATTCTTTCACAAAGCTAGGTTCAGGTAGCGGCCCCACCCCTTCCCATAAACCAATCCCCTCAAACGAGCCTTCCCAGATTGCAAATTACAAAGAAAACGTAGAATACAATGGTCATTTTTTTTATTCGATTGAGCTTGTAAATTATCTATTTGTAAACCATGTTCAAATACCGTCGACTAGTTGCTTTTCTGAAATTGTTTGTTAATTGAAAGGGTGTGAGTTGGAGGGGATCTGATATTTTTAACACCTGAACTATTGTGTTCAGAGCACCACTTCTTTACAACGAACAATTTGAACGTTAGTTGTTTCAGTTTCAAGTGTTGTTATCACTGAAAACTGCAACTAGCACTCCCCAGTGCACAAGGACTCAAGCTGGCTCGAGGAACTCAGCGACACTCCCATAAGGCTTAGTCTCTGGACTAGGCATATAAAATATATACACTTGTATGTAGCGTAATTTAAATGTATGGTTAGTAGATTAGTTTACAATCAAAAATATATCTTTATTTTAAATTATTTTCATGCTGGGAAAGGGGGAGAGGTTGGCCTGGCCACCATAAGAATCCTCTTTCTCCTGGTTAAGATGGGGTGCTAGTGAGCGTGAGTTTAGGGCAGTATTTTTTAAGATTTTGTAGCATAAACATTTATTTGGCCAAAATAAATCAAATATTTCTTCTATAGAAACATAGAGTTTAGTTTTCCGCACATGCTAATCTCAACAGTTCTTTAATATCTATCAAGGGTGTCCTGGAATTTAGTGACAACTTTTTCTCTGCATTTAAAAAGTTTGTCACTAAATGCCGCTATGCTCATGAGAGATATTCAAGAACTCTTGAGATTAGCATGTGCAGAAAACTAAACTCTATGTTTCTATAGAAGAAATATTTGATCTATTTTTGCCAAAAAATGTTTATGCTATAAAAACTGCAAAATTAATGCACTAAACTTACGCTCACTATCACCCCACCTTAAGGTGGAATGGAAGGGGATGAGAGAGAGAAAAAAAAGTGTTTTTGCAGTTTTTATGGCAAAACATTTCTTGGCTAAAATAAATAAAATATTGCTCCAGTACAAACATAGAATTTAATTTTCTTCACATGTTGACATCAAAATTTCTTGAATGTCTGTCAAAGGTGTTCTGGAATTAAACGACAACTTTTTCTCTTCATTTAAAAAGTTTGTTAGATAAATGCCACCATGCTCATGACAGATATTCATAAACTTTTTTTTCCCCTCGGGATCTTAATAACCTGTTTCCTGGTGGTAGCACAGGTTCTTTTTCCCTCTTTATTTTTTTTTTCAATAATTTTCTCTTATTATTTTATTTATTCTAGTTTCCCAATCTAGTCTAGGTTCTTATATTAGTTGGTCTTCTTCTCCAGATGTTGTCCTTCTTCGCTATACCTCAGTTTTAACTTCTGTGGTGCTGACTGACAGCTCACAGCTGACTTCTGACGGCTTTGAAAAGCTACCAGACCATATTATGTATCCCTACGCCGAACCATATGATCTTCAAAAAACATGTCTTTAGCAGTTGTCACTTATGACAGTCAAAATTTAGGTATATACCTAAATGTTGACTGTCAGAAGTCAGCTGTGAACTGTCAGTCAGCACCAAAGAAGCCATGGGGCTACTGTAGTTTGTCCGCCCCGGGTATTTTATTTCCCCGGTACCCTCCACCTTGGACACTCCTAGTTCACCCCATTTCTAGGATTCTCCAGGCACTCTCCAGTGGTGGCGAGCATCCCCTTATCTGCCATCTGGGGAGGCACCCTACAGGAGATAGTGCTCCACCTGCTTCTAGAAACCACTTGGACCCTAACCTAGATTAAACTAAACTAAATTAGCTTTAAAAATACTTGATTAATCCTACACTACTACTATCTTACTTATTGTCAGCATTGCCGAATTTTATTTCTTATCTGATTCTGGTTCAGTTTTGCGCCCATGGTCGTACAGAGGGGATGCATAGCATCCGCTCTTCTCGGCCATTTATCTCAGGAGGTCCGATGGATTGACCCAGTCGTGTTTGTTTCCAAACACGCCGAGCCTCTTGTCCAGGGACATTTCCCTTGATCTTCTGTATCCTGGTCTTGATTTTTTCCACCCACATCTCGGCTTGTAGGCTATTCCGACATTTACACGTCAGGCATCACCGCTTGCCTTTGGCTGCGAGTGGTCCTAATCTAATATCTTCTTCCTCTTGATTGAGCCAATTTTAATTTATGTTCTACTTCGCCCAATTTAAGATAATATTTTCCTCCTCTGATATTTCGCCTACACTCAAGTCGCTGGTCTCTGTATCGTTATCCACATCTTGTTCCTCTACTTTAATTCCTTGTTATTTTCTTCTTACATTCTTTGCCATATACTCCGCCCTCTTCATTTCCAACATCAAGTTCGCCGTGGAGTCTAGGTATCCCCATCCATCCGGGTCCCTTAACACGTCCCACACCTGTCGTCCTTGAATTTCTTTTATGTATGGTCTTCTTATATCTATTGTCAAGCCACAATATAGCACCACGTGCTCAGGTGTATCTTCATTCCCACATTCACAGTCCTTGGTATCTACCAGGCCCAACTCATATAATGTGGCCCTGTATGGTCCCTTTCCGGTAATGTAGTGCAGTAGGCCTTTTGAATGGACGAGATGTTTCATTTCTAACCTTTCCCAAATATTTGGGAAAAATTTGTGCGCTCTTCTGCCATTGGTAGCTGTCCCTCTTTTCGTCAGTTGTTCTACCTTACCAACATCACCCTTCTCAAGCCAATACAGGGCCCCTCTCTTTCTTATTTGCAGGTCCAGCGGGCATATCCCAAGAGCCACGCATAATGAGTCTGGGGACGTTGTTTTATATGCCCCGGTTAATCTCACGAAGATTGTTCTCTGAAACCTTCTCAAGAAGTTCGCAATTACCTTCCTTTTGAGTCTGAATTCCCAGGCACTGGCACCATATCCCACTATGTAGAGGAGGATAGTCTGATGATATGTGTTTATGAAGGTCATAGGCAGTTGAAAGCGCCTTTGCCCTATGCTTATAATCCTGTTCATGACCCTCATTTCCTTAGCACACACAGTCTCCGCGTGCTCTGCGAAATTCCTTTTCTCGTCAAGCGTAACCCCCAGGTACTTGTTGGATCTACTTCTACTGATTTTAAGTTCCTCTACTTTGATGATCGGATCTCTTTTTAGAATCCCCTTAAAGACCATGTATGTTGTCTTCGCTGGTGCCATCTTCAACTTGACACTACTGTACCAGGTACTCAGGCTTTCAAGCACTCGGTTACATTTCCCTTCGATATTTCGTCTTGAGTTTCCACACACTATAATTAACAAGTCGTCGTTGAAGGCAACAACCCCCGTCGTCTTGGGGTGAGCTTCCAGCTCAGTTAGACCTGGCTCCATACCTGTGTCCCAGAAGACTGGCCCACATACCGATCCCTGGGGGACATCCCTTTGTAAGAATCTTTTCCACTTTCCCTTCTGGACATCTCAGGGTGGCGTTTCTGTTTCTGCAATATTCCCTCAGACTCATATACAAGTTCTTAGGAAACCTTAACTCCCTGAATCTAGAAAATAATGAGGGCCACCATAGATTATAGAAAGCCCACGAGATGTCCACGAAGATTCCCACCACGTATTTATCCACTGCAAGATCGACCAGGCTCATAGCCCTCGCAATTGCATCCTCTGTAGACCTGCACTTCCTAAGCCATACTGCTGCTCTTGCATTACTACCCGCTCTCTATGTCTCAATATTCTCTCACACAGAACCTTCTCTTGAAGTTTCCCACACGTATTCAGCATGCAGATTGGCCGGTATGACTTTGGGAGTTGCGGGTCGTTGTCCTCCTCCTACCTTGAGCGAGGCATTCGTTTATGAGTGATACTAAGAAGGGAGATATTACACTTTTGTCTGCAGTAGCACGTCAGCTATTATTCCGTCTGGACCTGGCGCTCTCTTTTCCTTAAGGAGTCTTTGAGCCTTCTCATCTATTCCACCGTTACAGGTTCGGCATCCATATTTTGTTCATACTCTCCATCCAGCACTCTTCTCAGTTCTATCTGTTGCAAAGTTTCACCCTCCAGTTGATCATCAGGGAGCAGGGCTTCCATCAGGAGCTCAGCGGTGTCCTGCCAGCAGGTTTTCGTAGTTCCGTTTGATCTTCTTAACGTTGACAGGGCTGACGGTGGTCTTATTTTACCCGAAGCTATTTTGTACGAAGACTCCCCACGGGTTTGTTGCTAATTCCGCCTTGACAAATTCCTCACAGCTATCCTTTTTTACCGTTTTTATACTCGTTTAATATTCAGCTTTCTTGTTCCTATAGATTTCTACATACAGGATCATCACACCTTTGGTATCTTCTTCTCGCCTTCCTGGTTTCCCCCCGTAGTCTATGCAGTCGGTCATTCCAAGGTATGTTCCCTACCTTCTTGTATATCTTTCTGAATAGGTATGGTCCTCCTCATGGACTCCTGCAGAGCCCACGTCAGATCCTTTACCTTTTGATTATATTATCACCTCTCTCCACTCTCGTTGGCATCTCTACTACCTCCCTCAGCTTATCCCAGTCCACGCGACGCAAATCAAATTTCCGTCGTGGGAGCTTATCCCTCTGATTATTGTTCCCCGCAGTGGTCAGCTCGAAGACTATCAAATTGTGGTCACTTATTGATGCATTTTCCACCACTCTCCAATCACTTATCAGCTCCACAGCCTCGAGGTTACATAACGTCATTGTTGGTAGATGCTCCGGCCCTCCCAGTGTAATTTGGCGGGTTATCTGACTGGTTTACCACCTCGAGTCTTAGGGAGCCAACCAGCTCTTCAAGTGCGGCTCCTCTACTATCTGGTCTTGGGTAGTGATTCTTCCTATCTTTCCTTCTGGCTCTCTCGCTATACCACATTGGATATTTGGCATTTGCATCAGTAGTGCATACAGTAGGTGTTCCATTATATACAGTAAAAACCATCTCCAGTTTTTCCAGGTAGGGTTCTATAGGGTTCCTATATTGAAAATACATGTTTACTAGTATGCACCTACTCGCATGTTTGTTTATCTCCACACATTTCATATGTTTATAGTTTATCTGATTTATTTTAATAATTGTTACACCATTGTCGAACACGATAATTGCGCTCATAGGTTTATAATCTGTGGAAATTACCCTAGTTGTTACAGGCATGTGTGGGATATTCCCTCTCATCGAATACTGTTCTTGCACGCACACGACATCCAGCCTCATTTCCTCCTAGAGCCTGCGTATCTCATGGAGCACGGTCACACTTCTCATCGCATTTATCTGACCAATCCTCAACTTACTTTCTTCGGTCATTAAGTATTATATGTGTGAAGATTACACCTCAGCCAAACTTCCTTGCGATCAAAATCAGTTTGACCGTGCGCCAACACAAACTGTTGGTATAGAGCCTCCAGGTCAAACTTCTCTTGTCTCCTCTCAAACATCTTTCCCACTTTTCTACGCAGACTGGTATTCTCCATCGGGAGATTGGCTGTCTTCAATTGCACTCGGTCCAGAACCTCCGGGACAGGGAACCTTATTATCTTGCCTTTATTTATCATGTCCTGTTCTCACAATGTGACGTAGGACACGATTCAGATCATGCTCTTCCTCCAGTCTTGATAGTTGGAGGGTCTCTTCATAATCTTGATATGTCTTTGTTATTTCCCCACTTGCTGTCTCATCTTCACCCAACCCCGTTGGTCCCGCCTGTGAATACTTCGTAGCTGGGACTGCCAATCTACCTTGATCATTTTCCGACGATTTTAACCAGCCAACAGCTAGGCTTCTCTGTCTCTCATTTCCAAGCTCCAACCCCTTCCTCTAATTCTTCCAAGCCGAGTTTCCTCTTTTCTTTTCCCCGCTCCCAGCATCCTCAGCCCACCCTCGTCGCAGCTCCATATCAGAACCCTGTATTCGTTCATTTTCTACATCTGTCTGCGTTTCAACTGTACGTATTTCTTTCTTCTCACTACGTATTCCTCTTTGCATCTTATTTGTTCTAACTATTCCCACTTCCCTACCCTCATCACAGACGACTTCAATGGAATCAACAAGACCTGTATTAATGGATGCATTTTGTAGCTGAGATATGAAGGTGGCCGACGCAGCTGCGGAGTCACCTGTTGAACCAAACTTGCCGTTCCAAAACTCATTTCCCGGCCAACTATTCCCGTCTCACACATAGGTTGTTACCAGATAATCACCATTATTTATTTGCATTTGGTAGGGTGCTCGCCTAGATGATGTGATTACAATATCTGTGTTTTGATATATTTCCTCCATGTCTTGAAAGTATTTTTCTACCCCTTCCATCCACAGGAACTCGACCTTTGAGAGCCTTCCCCCCACGTTTGAAAAATATCTCCGTTTGTACTCAGTAAACTCCCCCTTAGCGCCTCATAGAAGATATCAGCATGATAAGAAAATTAAACTCTTATGTTTGTACTAGAGCAATATTTTATTTATTTTGACCAAAAATAAGTTTTGCCATAACAATTGAAAAAAAACACTGGCCTTTTCTCTCGTTCCCTTCCATCCTACCTTAAATGCGTAGCGCTTATTAAATCACTACATAGTAACAATCTACCATTTTCTGGTCCAGCATTACGAACCTTGATTTACAAATTCTCCTTAAAAAACATTTCCTATTGACTAGTCAACCAAACCTCCATGTATTTAATGTTTTGTTTTCTTACAATTTTTCAATTCGATATTTTTATAATCATTAGAGAAAGACTCGATGCTTGAATCCAAACGAAATGTTTGACTCAATTTTAGAAATTAATTAATCAATGGTACGCCTAGGTTCTATCTACAGTTAATATAGGACATGAAAATTTTAAACATAGAGGTCACGTCAGCACAAGGTTTAGAAACTAACTTAAACCTAAAACTACACACCCAACACCAGCGAAACCGGTTAGTTACACAACACGTTCCAAAGCCCTAGAGCCAAATTCTTGCATGCACCTTCTGGGTCTTCTAGATCCTTTAGTTAACCTCCACTTGGCGAAGCACAAGGAAATATCCTCATCGAACCATTTTCCTTCTCTACTACACGTGTGTCCGTGTCCCATTGTTGCCAACTCATTACCAAAATCCCGCCAAAAGTGACCAAAACGATTTAATATCCCGCTAGATTTGAACTGAACAAAGCTAGATTTTCAAATGTTCATACCTCTGCCCTCCGCCCTCCAAAAGAAAATACAAGTGTATTATTTAAATTGAAGTCGATAAATGCAATATAAATACTGTTGCAAATTAGTATTATAAATATTTCGATCGATGAAGAGACAAAATACTTGAAAAAAAAATGGTAGAAACACTAATGAAACATTAAATAGTCATATATCTACATCGCACCCATATTACCAATTTATAAAACCATACAAGAAACATTCTAAATATATTTACCGCTAGAAAAATACTAGCTAGAAACCCCGCTAACCGCTATTCGATTAGTTTAGTTATCTAGCTTAGATCCCGTGGAATAAGGAGCTAAAATTGTTAAACCTTTCCATGTTCAACTGTGAAATAATGAATAGTGAAATAAAGTTATCTGCGATACTTATCACTTCTCTTTCGCTGTTCGGCTGTTGCCCATTCCGAACCTATCAGGGACCCTCTTTTTTATGATTAATTAATATATACTTTGAGGTGAAACCTATTACTTCTCTTTCTTGAAGAGAGGCCATTTTATTTGACACGTCCACTAGGAGCGTACAACGCACGACTTAACAGAGTGACAAGTCAATTAGATCAAGTCCTTACTTAGCCCAAAATGTATCAAAATTATTTCATTTGAGTAAATGTGGATGTTACTAAACAACCTTATGTGCCATATACGTATTTACAGTCAAATTTGATAGGAATAACGCTTTAGAAAATAAAAACTTTTTTTTTTGTAAACACTGATAGCATTGAACTATTCTAGTAGTGTTATTTTATAGATATGGATTATATCTGTCAAAAGTAACAGCTGCAGCTAACATGACTTAACTGATGAATAAGTGAATGTAGAACTATTAACTTTTCTAGCTGTCGTGTAAGATTTTCTCTATGAAAATGGGACTGTATATAATTTTCAACAACTCTGCGCCGACGCAGGATATAAAGGATAATCACACTAATGGCGGCGGTGCTTATGTATGTTAAGTGGTTCCGCCAAGTAGGGCGTATTCTAACTGTCGATAAGTGAACAAACAACCAGACATGTGGCATAAGAAAAAAATATATATATATATGTCATGAAGTGATCTTTCTTGTAATGTTCAAGGAAGAGGTATATAATATGATGCATGTGTGCACCCGTTTCATTTATTTATTAATAGTTACCGTTCGCCCTTTTAAAAAATAAATCAGACTTATATAAAACAAATTAATGTCACACGCCAACAAATACTATTCTAATAATTATATTCAAAGAACATCACTGAAATGTGAATTAAATTTTATCTGAGCCATTCCGCATTGAAATACAAAGATTAATGGAATAATAATAATAACGCCCGATTAATTAGATGTTATTTACCACTGGCCCATTCGATAGATTTGAAATCATTCGAATAAAAACATACATATTATTCATTTCCATTGTTGCTAACCGATAATGACTCGGCGGATGCGAACAAATAGATGGATAATTCGAATTTTGAATACAAACCAAAACATTGTATTATTATTATTA
>CABFWB010006995.1:0-28258 GCA_902151455.1 Timema bartmani
GAACCTTAAAAAGTAGTTTATGCAATGCCGTCTGTCTGTGTGTCAGCTTAACCCTAAAATTAAGCGTAATTTAATAAAGGGCAAAAAGAGAAAAAAACGATTTTCTCAAACTCGGCTCTAACGATTTTGATTAAAATTCGTATCTAGGCGTTGATTAAGAATATAAACAAAACGACTACTTTCATTTTCCTATGAAAATGACTTTAAGGGTACTTTAAAGAAGCGGAAATTTCCTTTCTCCGTAAATATTTAAGACACTAAATAAATAGATTTTCATAGCAAAATTGTAGTACTATTAAAAATAAAAATAAATTATTTGAAATTTATCTTTATAGAACACATAGTTTCGGAGATATTTGCAAATATATTAATACAATTTTATGAGATTTAGCTGTACAGAGATATCATTTAAGTTTTGACAAAATAATTCTCTAATTCCATATAGTAAGTGAATATTAGTAGGCTAAGTCTCTCAAAAAGTTGATATTCTTTTTCCTTTAACCGCTTAGGTGAAATGTTTGTATAACAATTATCTATCTCTATCATTTTAGACTTAATAGTAAATATTTACTTTTTTTATTGGTCTAAATTTATAAATGAGGAATTTAACAAAAATGCGATAACCATAAGATGTGCAACCTCTAAAAAAAAGTCGAAAATTTTAACCGGAATTCAAATTTTAATACGAGTAGTTGGCACTTGTGGACGAGATATCGTGTTTTTTGTGTCCAAATATACTAGTGAGGACTTTAATTCTTAAAAAAGAAACTAACCATATTTAAAACCGGGAGTCAAAAAATGTTCAACGTAGGTATAACGCAATTTTTGCTCGGGTTTGCTAGTTTATATTATTTCGTTTCACATAGATTACGAGTTTTGAGTAAATATCCCCATTTTTAAACAATGGAGCGAGAAAGTCAGTCGGATTTTCCTGCTATTTATTAGCTCTATAGCACTAGGAACTAGAAAGTTCATTGCCACACTTATAAAAGTAGGCCACCTATCCCTATAATGAGCTAGTTATATCCATTCCACCTTATTACACCTTATCCCTATCTTTAGCTAGTTCTATCCAGTCCATCTCATTTCATCCTATCCCTATCTTGAGCTAGTTTTATTCAGTCCACCTTATTACACCCTATCCCCATCTTGAGCTAGTTCTATGCAGTCCATCCTCACTACACCCTATCCCTATCTTGGGCCAGTTCTATCCAGTTCACCTCATTACACCCTATCCCTTTCAGGTCTATTCATATTTTATCCTCCCATCTGCGTCTAGGTCTTCCCAATGGTCTCTTCCCATTGGGTTTGCCATTCAATACCCTGAACAAGGTTCTAGATTCCCCCACTCGCACTACATGTCTTGACCACCATAATCTACAAGATTTTATTATCTTAGCAATGCCTTGTGATGAGTACAGGGTATATAACTCATCATTATGCAACCTTTTCCACTCACCAGTATCCTCATCCCCTTTTGGACCAAAACTTGTTTTCGCACATCCTAAATTGGTTTTCGTCATGTAACAGGGACCACATTTTACAACTATAGAAAACAACAAGTAAAATTATTATTTTGTATATTCTATGTTTTACATTTCTTGGAAACAGGTGAGATGTCAACAACTTACTGACCAAGTAATAGCATGCATTTTCCGACTGTATTCTTTTCCTAATTTCCAATATAATATCGTTATTGATAGTTAAAATTGTTTCTAAATATTTAAACTCATTAACCAAATTAGATTCTAAGTAATCTCTAAATTAACGTCCTCAATCTGTGTCGGCTTTTCAGTTTTCACTTCTAAACCTATTTCCCTACTTGCCTCTAATAAAATGTGTGCATTTCTTACAACAGTTTCTTTACGAATGCCGAACAAAGCTAAATCATCTGCGTATCCTAATAACTGCATTGGACCGTTTACTCTATTGCATTCCAAATAGCATAATCTAAGGATAGGTTAAAAAGTAATGGGGAAAGTGCATCGTCTTATTTCAACCCATTATTTATCTTGAAATTATATGATAAGTGACATCCAACCCATACCCTGCTCCTTTTTAAAATCTCTGTATAATAGATGAACCGTCATGTTGTATTCCCAATTATTTTCTAATATTAACCAAATAGTAAAAATCTGATCCGTTATTGATCTTTCTCGTCAAATCCACACTGTTGATCCCCAATTATTTCCTCTGCATAGGGAGTCAAACTGTTTAAAATTATTTTACCATTTATGCACACCAAAACACTCTGAAATTCATAAATATATGTTTTAAACAAATATTTGAATTTGACTGTTTTGTACAGTATCATGATTGGTCGTATTTTGCTCATTTGTTTTGACTCCGCCATTAAATCTTAACCAGGCCTATAAGTAAAAACAACTCTCAATTCAAATAATTTTTTTAATTTATTTTAATGATTCATCACATATATATATTACTAAATTTTAAATAATAATATTATAATCTTTATTTATCTCAGCTACGTGAAGGATTTCTCATAGATTTTGTCTAAAACAATCATAAACAGCTGTTATTATACGTCACATGTTCACAACAACGATACACAGCAATAACAGCGCTAGCATATGTTGTGGCAAAGTATGCAAATAAAAATCTTCATTTTGATCAACATTTACATGCTGTGTAGTGAGAAGTGTCATAGGGATTTATAGGGGCGCTCACAGTGATTTCTATATTATACTGGATGGACATTAACATACGCATTGCCAAGGAATAAAATCTTTAATATATTTAAATATGTAGTTATCATCCATGTTGTTTACAGTCTGCCAAGACTACACTTATATTTAAAGTTAGCTATTAGTTTGTTTATTGGTTTCAGAAACCATATTATATTGAAAGTTCGATAAATATAATATATAAGGTACGGTAGCTTAAAACTGAATTACATTTGTTAGAATGACAAACTTTGTGTAGATGCCATACGTTCAAACGATCATTTAGGTTATAGGCTTTTAGAAAGTATTATATTCCCATTTTTTTAAAAGTTGGATCATATCTTGTATATTGCTTTCATAAACCATATTATGTTGAAAGATCGATAGCTAAAATGAAACAAATTAGCTAAAAACTATATTACATTTGTTTGAATGACATACTTTGTGTAGAAGTCTCATGTTCAAACGATAATGTAGGTTATAGGTTTGTAGGAAGTACGGTATCTACTTAACTCTGATTTTAGTAAGAATCCCAATCTGTAAGGCCTTATTTCGTACCAGAATACTATCATATATTAGTATTTTGGTAGGATAAACGGCCATTTAAAATGAAAGTAGAAAATTCCCTTCTGGAAGGTATTTTATCCTACCTAAACACTACTATAGGGTAGGATTCTGGTACGAGATAAAGCCTCCCAAACGAGCTTCCTTCAAAAATCATCGTATATATTAGCCTGCATCAATTTATTTCAAGAAAACACTCACTAATTTTGAACTTTGTTGTGCTCTTCAAAGCTATTACTAACACATTTATTTCATTTGACTAATCACACATTGATGTATCTCATATATTCAATCAAATTAATGAGCTATGTCAAAATGCCACTTTGCCTCGTATGGGTGTAAGAGAGAAGAAGAGACCCGAAAGGTTACTTCTTTCTTACACAATGGTCTACAGACGACAGCTCAAAAATTTCAGCCACAGATCTCCACCCAGTTATATTATAGAGATCAATGGGCGCTCACCGCCTACCACCAGCACACTCTATCAGATCAGCAGGAAAACAGGTTATACAGACCTGGCCCTATCTAGTAGTCAGTCAACAAACCTACAACAAAGTAACTAAAGATTTTTAAAAAATACTAGGAATATTACAATCCATATTCATACAGAAAAACGCACTTGTAGTTAGTTCTCTGATATAATTTCGATGAAGTAAAAACAACTTGTTGCTTAGAATGTTGACGGCTCTAGTGTTATAATAAGAGATTATTAATAATTTGTCTTTTAGGTGAATATTAAAAATTATTATTAGTATTTAGCAAGTGGCATATAAAATGAATCGTACTCGTGGATAAAAAAAATAATACTTTTGTTTTTATTTGAGATATTTAACGTGCACTTTCTGAAATGACTGAATATACCGAATGTTCATTTTAAAACTCTTCACCAAAATATCCCGAAAACAACGCATTGCAGAAAAAAAAAGTTTTAAACAAAAGTTGTTTGTTTCTGAGGGGAAAATAAGGTGGTAAGTCTGGTATGACCTTGGATGGCTAAGGTGACGTTAAGGTCACATTGATTTTTAAAAATATTATTCTCTATCTTTTATTATATATTCTTGTAGATCACGTTGTGCCATTTTCAAAATGGTGGTTTTAAGCTTTTTAAAGTAAAAGCTATCACAAGAAAACAGCCTCACAAGTCTCTGTGTCACCAGCACTGGGTGCGGCACTAGAATTTGGCTTATTTAAACATAGCTCGGGAAGATACAAGTGTTTTTGTGCTCACACACGTGTGTTTGTTCATGTTTATGTGTATTTGTAAAATAATTATTGAGAATAACACTTTTTTAATTTTAAGATTAAAGGAGGTTTTCGAAATGCTCTCAATTTTGAGCTAAACAATTATATCGTCTATTTTCTAATTCACTTCTGACTTTTCGTAGGGCCGCTTTTGTAATATTTCTACATGCCATTGTTATCCTATTTTTAACTTTTCGATATTTGCTGGTTTAGTCCCATAAATAGTTGACTATAAATGTCCCCATTAAAAAATTTAGGGGCGTTAAATCAGGTGACATTGCTGGCCACTCAATTGGTCCTCTTCTGCTAATCGATTGTCTATTAAATCTGTTGTCTAACCATTGACAAACGAATAGTGTATGGTGGGGGGCTCCATCTTGCTGAAAATGTAAAAGATCTTCATCAAGCTCCATGTTTCCATAATTGTCTAGTTGAGTTTCTAGGGCATACACCATGAGAGGATTGAATAGCTTCTTCAAGCATTTCCAAGTATTTATTCTCTGTCAAATTTCCGTCAATAAATATCAAACCAATAATCCTGTCACCTAATATACCTGCCCAAACGTTGTTGTTTTTTATTGCCATTGTTTGTGTCCGTCGGTAAAAATATGAGGGTTTTGATCACTCCAGTAATGACAGTTGTGTTTATTTACAAAACCACTTAAGAAAAAAGTACACAAGTCAGAAAAGCAGATACATTCTAATAACAATGGATACCCATTCAATAATTCTATAATTTCTTCGCAAAACTGTACTCGCTTATCAGGATCATTTTCGCTTGATGTTTGATGTACCTGCATTTTATACGGATGAAACTTATTTAAATTTAATGTCTTATGAATAGAACCAATTGATACACAAGTAGCTTTAGACACATACCGCACTGAACTTTTGGGATTTGCCCCAAAATTTCCACTTGAGCAGATTCATTCAATACTGTACGCACAGTCCGTTTTTTGTTTGCGAAAGATCCAGTGTCTTTAAATTTTTAAACAAGTTCTAAAATAGAACTATGTAATACGTTTTTATCCTGGTGTCTTTTATTGAATGCTACTGCCACTATTCGATCACCATACCGTATAAGCTATAATTGGATAATGTGATGTCCTCAACTTAGTATATTTAATTTCAACTTATTACTATTATGGTCCTGTGAGCCGGAAGCTCAAGTATGGTATAGGTTAACTGTAACCCGCGTACTTGGAAGCTCAATAGGCACAGATGCACGTATCATACATTTTACGCTGTTGTCGCCAGAATCTCGTGAGAACTACGACTTGGACAGTTAAGGCCCACTTATGAACGACATAGCTTCGTCCGAATTAGTTCGTGGATGGAAATGGGAGGTAAAACCCAAGATGGTAACAATTTGAGAATGAGGTAGTTCTGGCCAGTTGGCTGTTGACAGTTGTCATGGAGTGTCGTGTGTGATGAGTTCGGTTAGGCTCCTTTGCTATATTGTATAGTTGAGTCATACCAAGAGCTCTGAAGATTAGCTTACTGCTGAGGAGCAGTTGGACCTAGACACTCAGACTAACGATGACCATACCTTCTATCCGACCTCTTCACTATTGTACTCTGACCTATTAAGACAATAAGCAAGTAATCTAACCGTATAACCAGCTTTACACTAACACTTCCCTGTGTCGATTCCAAAATACAACTCCCGAAGGGGTCTTTTGACACGAACTTATGTAATGAGGGACAGGGACACCAACAATAACGACATATCTAAAACTACGTATCTGATATTATTATAATATTCTGAAAATTGAAAAATGACACCTGGACACGGGAATCTAACCCGGGACCTTTGGCTTAGTACGCCCCGGGTTTGATTCCCTTTTCCAGGTGTCTTTTTCAATTTTCAGAATATGTTATCTAGATGCGAGTAAATTCTCACTAAAACAAATATAAAAGCTTTGGCTATTTGATTCTTTGATATTACTATAAGATATAATTAGATAATTGCCTGGATCCAAAATCAAGTATCTGGCATATCTTTAGTCTATAGCTAGTCAACAATGAACTAGTTATAAAATCAATGATCTGGTATTTTTACAATATACAACTGTCAGCAGTAGGACGGAGTGGCATTTTAAAACACCCCTCAGGTGATATGAGTTTGTATACTATTTTGTGATCTAGTTATAAGGTTTTCCCGTGTGACAAATTTGTTTGTACCTGTTCAATCCTGCCCACGTGAGTTCATTGACCCTGGGTCAAGCCTGCTGCCCCATTTTGCACAATTTATTTAGCCTTATTTGATTTTTCTTCCCCAAATATTTCGGTTCGAATCCCTGAGAGGACGTTGGAGTTTTTTACTACATCTGTTGTGGTTTAGGGAGCATGCTCGGGATCCTCATTACCTCTCTCCAGAATGTAACAGCTCTGATGACATCAAAAACTATTTCTGCACTCAAACCTAACGCCAGATTGACGTCTCGACGCGTTGATACAGGAATAAGTGGTTAATGTCACAACCCTGATGACGTCAGAATCTATTTCTAGATATATGACTCATACCTGGCGGCAAATCGGGGACATAACGTACCGAGAAAGGAGTAGGCCAAGGGTAAGGACGTCAGAATCTATTTCTGGACTCGTAGCTGTCGACATATTGTCAGCCCGACATGTCGATACAAGAATAGGCAACACTGTGATGACCATTGATGGGTTATTGACCTTGTCCGCACCTGACAAAGGTGAATATCTTACTGCCAAATATCAGTGTAGCATCCTTCTTCTAAGGGCCCCTGATTCTGCATGCATTTATTGACATAACCTTGAATCTGTTTTTGGAGTGATGGTGTCAAACCTGGCTCCAGTATGATGGTAATGTTGGGACAGGAGTTCGTTTTGTGTGAATAAAACATAATATAATAGACATATGTATTTACTATACATTTTTACACGAATGATTTATATATTTGTTCATGTGTTTTTCTACATTTTCTCTTAGATATGTCAGTAAAATGGTTTTTAGCTTACAATACAACTTGTAATAGTCGAAACTAGCAACTTAACATGTAGGCATAGCTGATCAAATCCAGGATTATGATTTGTGTTTCCACCATAGGCTTCTCGAGATCAATGAAATCCACGGTCTCTGTTAACGTATAGCAAACATCCACGACGAATGTGACGATCAAATAATTGGCATATCTGATGAAGAGTGATAACCAAATATCTCTTCGGTCAACCCCGACGTCTATGAGGTCTCACACTTCGCAGAGACGCGCCCAGCTCAGTTCTACGTTTGAGTCAGATATCATGTATCTCACTGATGACGACCATACGGTCACCACACGTGCCTCTCAGATAAATGTCATGATTAGTTAAACTTATCTTCTGAATAGGCTGTGGGCTGCTAAAAAGTTTTGATATGACCGACTTGTAGCTGCCCAATTCTTTCCACTCTGAACATGTAACATGTTGATGATAATTGGCTTGGTTTTTAGCCACAGAGGAAGGTTCCTCATAGGGCTAAGGGGGTTTTAACACCCAATAGTCAATGTATTTGCCACACACTGATAAAACACTTAGTTTCTTGACAACACATTCTTTGTCATCGTCGGTGTAGCTTTGAAAATCCTCAATTACATCCACGATTTAAATGACGGTGAAATGGGGCGGGACGTCGCTTATATTAACTTCCAAAAACAGTTGTAAGGTTTCTGTCCTTGTTGATGTTGATGATGTTAGAAAATTTGCCATCATGATACAGTTGATGGTTTCATTGAGTGCATGGGTGAAGCTCACTTTTATGCTCAGAGATCCATGCCACGTTAAATTCCAATGCGATTTCATGTGGGTGGACAGATTCAAGGTGAGGTTTAAAACCATTAAATGATACCCACTAAGTTAGGCTTCCCCGTGATGTCTCTACCTTTGTTCATGATATGAATACCCCTTACAAAAAGAGTGTATGGTAGGACATGCTGTACTTTCCGTTGTTTAAATCGGCCTACAAACTTTTTGATATAACTTGTTCCCCATCCGTATATATTGAGAAATGGTTATGTGAATATTATAATCATTTGGATTTGTCTAAGTTAATAATAAAAGTACTAGGTACTCACAAATATGTATGTTGCAGCTAGAAATTACGATACACGAGTACATGGAGAATATTCACCAATGGAAAATATCTGAGTTGGAGCCTAAAGGACATTGCGAATGGTTTAGTCTTAACCAACCTATATCAAATATGCTGTTTGGAAAAAGCAATGTTCCATATCTCACCACCTGCCCCTGGCCGATTGTAAGTATTTTATTTTAACTTGTTTTTTTCTTTGTTGACCTTATATTCGCTTTGTTAAAATTAATACTTTAGGTTGCTAATGCTTAAGGGATACAAATATATAACTTGCACTTAGAATTCACAGAAATGTATCATAGCACAACTACTATTCTAACATAGGATCACATGATTATTATTAAACATTATACAAAATAGCTTCAATAATGTACCCTTAATATTGAATATTCAACATCTTAGCTGCGAGAATGCATCCTTAATATTGAATAGTCAACAACCTAGCCTCAAGAATCGAAACTAAATATTGGAAATAATAGCCGCAAGAATTCCTCCTTAATCTATTCCTGTAATAAAACTCTAAATTTGTCTATACGTTCAATTACTTTTGTTTGTTTCCAGTAAAATCAAAAAATTATCAGATCAAGATGGGACTTCTTCTGTTGTTTTGCTTGTATTTAAGAATACAGCCCTAGCTATACACCATCACGCTATCTCATCAATGAGCGAAGCTGTATCAAAAAAACTGACTTCGTGTGGTTACATTTGCGTTTTAAATTTTTAACAATACAAATACACTAAATTATAATCTATAAATCATTTTTGCAAGTCTCCTTGGCAGTGAGGGGTTTGGAAATAAAAACAAATCTATTATAAATCTCTTTGCTATCAAGTGTTTTGGAGGTATGTTTCCAGTCATTTTATGCATTCACATTAGAAGGTAAATAGTTTTCCACAAATAAAAATTGCGCATAAGTAAACCTTCATATGTCATATGATCCTTGATTTACGTAGATAGGGCTAGGTTTATATTCATGTGTAGCGCTTAGATAATACCAAGCAATTACCCACTTCAGTGGCCTAATGGTCTAAGGCCTGGCTCTCTAACCTTCGGCCCGCGGCCTAAGTGCTGCTTTTGAATGGCCCGTGAAACAAATTGAAAACATTATGATAATACTAGATTTCCTCCACACTTGAGATAGTTAGATTTAAAATAAAGCTGAACTAGTTACTGTACGTGGCCAAACCACTGAGAACGAACCTGTTACTTTTAATGCCTCTGGTGAACTCTACCGGTCGACTAAAGAAATTCGAGCTCTCAGTTCAGCCACCATAGTGATAGCCTCTATACTTTATACTTTAGTCTTTGGCAATATCTACTCTATGTTTGGCAACACTTTATTTTGAGTGCTACGTCTTTAGTGCGTGGCATTTGTGTTGTTTAAAAGATTTTGTGTTTTGATTTGAGATATTAATAATGTCGAATGATAAACAGAGAAAAGTTGATGCGGAGTGCCGTGTTTATAAAGATAAGTGCTGTGTTATACTCTCACTGGAAGTGACCTATTTTCAAAGGTCAGGGAAACTGTATTTAGTCTTGGATTTGACTGGAAAATTTTGAAGTGTGTAGCCACAGACTGGGGCGGAATATATGTGGAACCAAAACCGGGTTAGTAGGCAATATCTTTAATGCCGTTCAACAAGTCGGAGCTGTGAAACCAATGATTCTTTACTGTATCGTCCATCAACAGGCTTTATGTGGTAAGCACATGCAGTTATCTGCTGTGATTGATGTTATTGTAGGCACAATGAATTTTATCCGATCCCATGGAACTCGCCTATCGTCAATTAAAAAACTTCCTTGCCGAAATTGAAAGTGAATACCAATACACTCCTTATCATTGTGAAGTTCGTTGGTTCATCAGAGGCAAAGTGCTCAAAAGGTTTTTTGAACTATGGGCGGAAATTGATATTTTCATGACTAATAAGAACAACTACTTGACTGTTCTTTCAGACAGCTAGTGGATTGCTAGTGGACAGCTAGTAGTTGCGTTTGTTGTTGATCTGACCGAGCATATAAACTACCTGAATTGGACTCTTCAAGGAGAACATTCTCTCATTTAAGATTTGAAAAATTAATTCTTTTTGAAAAGCAGGTTACTGCTAACAACATAGTTAACTTCGTAAGCAGTGATAGATAAAAAATGAATGTTGTGTTCCATTTCTTATTTGTTTTGCATTAGACGTGATTTCACAGCTGAAACAGTAGTTTCAGGATCGTTTTCAAGATTTTGATGAAGCCTCGGGGAACATCAGACTTTTTCAAAATCCTTTTAACTACAAAGTCGAGGATTTGCTGCCTAAGCTCCAGCTGGAAGTGATCGACCTATCTTCAAATGAATCATTCGGGGATTTGTTTAAGAAAGTTAAGTTACCAAATTTCTCTAAGTCATTGCCGGAACAGAACTTTAAATGTCTCAAGGACTTGGCTTGTGGCATGTTTTCTGTGTTTGGCTCGACATATCCGTGTGAGAAAACATTTTCAAGGCTGAAGTATGTCAAATCTAAATAGCGTACCACATTGTCAGATGAACATTTGATCTCAATCTTGTTAATCGTAACAACTAAATGTAACCAAATCTCGGAACAATTTTATCTGACAAACAATTCCAAACATCACACAAAACGGGAAAACTTAAAAACTTCTTATTTTTGTACTTAACAGAAAAGCTTCATGTTCAATGGGAGATTAAAAAGTTGAAACATTCTCTTCATCTCAAAATAACATAAAAATTTTGTTTATCAATCCGGCCCTGTACCCAAAATCCCAAGTTAAATGTGGCCCACCAACGAAAAAGTTTGGAGACCCCTGGTCTAAGGCATCCCAAATTATCTAAGGCGTCACTCTTGTTTTAAACTGGTCTGCTGATGAACGGGGAGATCGGGGTTCGAAATCTGGTCTGGTCTACTGAGGGTGGTTTCTCCCTAAATGGTTTCCCACTCTTCTTCCATGCAAATGCAGCTAGATTACCTCTAAAATGCTTCCTTCCCTACCCGTATTCCATTAGAGTAGTATCATACTCTCAAATAACTTTATTTTTAAAGAAACAAGACCAAAGAATTACAAATGGTTAGACGAGATCTTATCTAAAACATTCCATTGTTTATTTAAGGGAATTAATTAATTACTTTAGACATTGCTATCCCAATAGGGAACGTTAGGTGTGTAACAACTTGGTTAGACCTGCAATCAACCCAAGTATTATCATGTCTATATATGAAAGGGTGTAACTTGTAAAAGTAGAACTAACACATATTCTACTACGAAGGTGCGTCTACCTCAACACAATCGCAATTTAAATTGGAAGCCATTAGTAATTTAAGGTTAAGCAACAATACATAACACCACTCCAGCCTTGCGGCTACTAGACCTTGACCGAAAAGGCATTTACAAGAATAATAGTTAACGATACCTAATTAAAGAAAGTCCTAGTTTAAAGAGCTACAACGTTGGTAGTTAAATGAGCTAGCTAGCATGAGTTAACTCCATATTGAGTCACAATATACAAAGTTTAAGTTCCTAGAAGAGGAACTATAGGTTTACAAATAGTTAATGGTGAGCTACCAGGTATCTAGGCAGTAAAGATACTATAGCCGGTCTATTCCCCATTGGTACTGCCTGGTCATTCTATAGTATATTAATTATATTTCAACACAAGTCTGGACACAGACTATAACAACTGCAAACAGTTTAAACATCAACTAATTAAAACGGCACGTGAAGGGGGCTGTACAAAATAAACAATAGCTCGTGGGCCACTACTCTGCACTAGTAGCATACACACGAGTTGAGCACCGTAGCAAGGTATACCACTAGAAAGATTAGAGACTGGTGTTAGTCAAAGATCCTACTAGGTCGTGGAACAAAGCTCTAGATAACCTGCTTTCCACCAATATTAGATATAAAGATTTAAACTAACCCGACACTGGTCATACAGTATAGGGCGTCTGGCTATTGCCCAGGTTTTTAAGACTATGTCTTAAGGACATAGAAAAACAAGTCAGAAACTTTGACATACTAAACTATGGTTTATGGACATAAAAATAGAGCGAAAACTCTAACATTCAAAAATACGGGCATATAAAAACAACTCAAAAACTCTGACACTCAAAACAATGTCTTATGGACACAGAAAAACAAGTCAGAACTCTGACATACAAAACTATGTATTTTGGACATGGAAAAATAGAGCAAAATCTCTAGCATTCTAAACTAAGTCTTATGGACATAGACAAACAAGTCAGAAACTCTGATATTCACACCTATGTTTTATAGACATAGTGAAAACTATCACGAAGACCCTATCAAAGATTACTAGATAAAGTACTCATAGCCAAAGACTTTACCTCATCTGTGGCGAGCTGGAAAGACCGACGTCTCAAACATCGTGATCACCGCTGGTTTAGTTCACTGGTCCTTGGTTAACTTCAAGGATGTCCTCCGACGAATCGTTACAATAGAATACCAAATGTGAAGCGAGGGATGGCTGTTTTATACAAGATCCACTGACGTATTAGGAAAGGGACATCCACAAGGGAAAGGGAGGTGAATTTCTAAAATTAAGCAGAGTACCCATTAGCGTTAGGAGATGGCCGCTGAGGATAACACAAAGAAGCAACTCGTCATAACATCTAAGTTGGGCCAGCGTATAAGATGTCCTTGTGTTGAACCTCCAGGAAGTGTTTGAACAGTCAGCTGGGGCTCTTTCCTCAAATTTGGGCATTTCCAGCAACACGATTTCACCGTGAGTTTATATCTGCCACACATTATTAGAAATTATTAGTTCTTGCTTTTATAGTAATAATCATATATAATAATCATAGGTATTTTGAGTGTAAGTGCTAGCGGGCAGTTAGCACGTTACAATACATATAACCTGAACAGGGAATAAGACGCGGTAATTTTTTTAAGTGACCACTGTATAGTGTACAGTGCACAAGTCATAATTAAATTACAACGATATATAACTAAAGTTACTTAAGTCTAATTAGTAAATAATGCATATGTCTTATTGTTGATTGCAACAGTGCTTCCACGTAAGAGAGCTACTTTTAGTGTCTTGCATTTGCGTAGGTATTTTTTAATTTATGTTATGGTTTTGCACATAAATTAGGTTTAATTAGTTCCTATTCTTTGATAGTAAATCCAAACTATTGCTTTTGTTGTTTTTGAAACTTTGCTATCCACCCGGTTGGGGAAGGGGAGCTAGATGGAGCACAGGGGAAAATAATGGTTAGGGGTAGGGGTAAATGATGTTTGTTGAGATGATGGTGAATATACTATTGGTGGGGTGGCTATGAGATATGATAGTTAGGGTGTGGTTTGGGGAAGTTGATGGGGTTGTTAAGTAGCTGTGGTTGAGGGTCCAGGGATGGGATGGGCTAAATAACTGGGTACGGGAGTGTTTGAGGGGGGCTGCGGTTCTTCGTCCTTCAAAGGAGTCTTGCTTGAGAATCTCCGCAAAGTCCCATATTATATGTTCCAATGGATGGCGGTGGAGGGGAATTGCCTGTGGTCTGAGGGGTGGCTGGAGGCATAGAGGGAGGGTCGGGAGTACTGAGGGCGTGGGCAGGTTGAGTTAATGGGTGGAGGGAGGAAGAGGGTGTTGGATGATGTCATGTATCTGGCGTTCGTGTCTTTCTCGTTCTTCTTTCATACCCTACCTCCTCTCCCCTTGGAGTGAGTCATGGGGAGTCTTGCGATAGAGCGTGAAAGGCAGCTGGCCAAGGGTGCTACCTCAGAGGTCTAAAAAAGCCTTGAACTCGTGAAGTATTTCTATTTGGTTTGTTTGTCATTTATGTTTGTAATCAAACATTGATAAATACATAATATTTCTTTTTGGTTTGTTTGTCATTTATGTTTGTAATCAAACATTGATAAATACATAGTACATAGAGAACATAAATGGTTGGCATCAGCCCGAAGGGCTTTCGAGAACCAAATGACAAATGAAGATAACAAAAAAAGAAAAAATGCATATTATATAGCGCCCTGACGTGCTGATTATCGACACTCTTTAAGGGTAGGAGCGGAAAAATAATAAAAATCCTCCCAGTCACTCATAGTAGGTCGACTAGGACCTATATTACAACATCAGGAAACAACACAGAATAGACTCACCCCTTGGTGTAGGGGNGGGGGGGGGGGGGACAGAAGAATTAATTTCAAAGGAATAAGTTTTAACAACCCCGACGAGCCGTCGGGGTAGGTTTATAACTAAGATATTTCCCCACCATAGCTCCGCCAGTCACTGACCTCATACATAGTCTCTAGTGGGAAATTAAAATAAAATTTGTTTCAGAGGACCTATTTGCACATCTAGGCATAAGAACACAATAAGAGGGACATATAAATATTAAATGAATAGTGAAAAATCAAATGCAGCCCACGGCTCGTGGACCGACTCAAATATGTAAAACCGAAGGTTAGTACTAACAGAAAAGGAATAGTACACTAAATAAAATACTTAAATCAAAAAAGAAAAAAAAGCTATGTAGCACAGGAAAGAAAGAAACACTATGTACACACATGTATAAGTAAACCAGACAGGGAGACACCAGCCCACAGTTCGAGGACCGGCTAGGAAGGGAAATAAAATCTTTATTCAGAAGATGGATACGGACAAGCACAAGAATAGAATACACATGGAATTACGAAACAGAAAACCTCACCTCGTCTCTACAACAGAGCAAGGCGAGTGCAAGACTAGGCCAACCCATGGTGGCGTGGGTAGCACAACTGTCCATTATAAAGCAGAAAAGGAAATAAAATAAAGATATTTTGTAAAAAACTAAAATCGAACATAGAAACGCATCACAAACACGCACACATGGAGGCGGCCAAGCCTGGATATCGTGGGGTAGCGTCGGGGGACGGATCCCGAAGAAGACGGCCTCAGTTGTAGTCAGGAGCGTTCGCTCCCCGTCGCCACAGACTACCTCCTGGGTCAGCCATACCCGGCAGGGGGTCCACTACGCCGTCTCTGATGCGTCTGTGAACAAGAGCTGGGGCGTCGTAATCGCCGATGCCCCATACGATAGCATTAGGACTAGCCATCGCTCATGAAAAGAATCTCACTGTCAACCCGTTGATGATCACATCCAGGGATTGGACTCTAGACAAGTCTAGCAGGGCTTGGGTTCGGGTTTTGAGAGGAAGTCCGAGTATCAACCTTAAAAATTGGTGATATACCGCTCGGAGGGGGTAATAGCGGAAACGGGGGAGGTAAGNGGTCAGCCATACCCGGCAGGGGGTCCACTACGCCGTCTCTGATGCGTCTGTGAACAAGAGCTGGGGCGTCGTAATCGCCGATGCCCCATACGATAGCATTAGGACTAGCCATCGCTCATGAAAAGAATCTCACTGTCAACCCGTTGATGATCACATCCAGGGATTGGACTCTAGACAAGTCTAGCAGGGCTTGGGTTCGGGTTTTGAGAGGAAGTCCGAGTATCAACCTTAAAAATTGGTGATATACCGCTCGGAGGGGGTAATAGCGGAAACGGGGGAGGTAAGGCCAGTTAGGGGAGGCATACAGGAGGAGGGACCCAATACAAGCCTGGCACATTCCAAACTTGTGGGCGTGATTCAATGGGCTGGCTAGGCGCAGGAGAGGGGCTAGTCCTAACATGACATCCCTCGCTTTTTCCACAGACGCTATCAGATTCGAGTCCCAGCTAAAGCGGCGGTCCAGCGTCACACTCAGGTATTTCACCGATTCTTCCGCAACGCTGTCAGCGATGAGTGAACAGTATCGCCAACATCTTCGTACCGTTCACAGCTAGAAATCTGGAATCGAGGAAAGCGATTAGCCCTCGTAATGCTATGGTGAGTTTGGCCAAGATCACCTCAGCATCAAAGTACGTCGCCAGGATAGTAGTATCGTCAGCATACAGGAATAGTGACATTCCCTGTGGGACGGGCATGTCTCACATAAATTTCTAGTTTGTTTATTCATAATAAGGACTATGAGTCTCCTATCAATCCTCCTCCTCTTACTGACTATTTGTTCAGTTTACATTTATGTATGCGAATCTCTACAAGATCCTGGCAAGGTACACAAATTACATAAAATAAACAGTAAACACATACATTCACTATATCTTAAATTACCTGTTGACAAAGAGGAAACAATACATTACATAAACAATACAGAAAATTACACGTGAGATTCTTCCTCCAGATACTCTTAAAACAAACACAAATATTTTAATTAGTTTAGTTCAAACTCATGGTAACACTATCTAGCGCTGGGTCTTGGAAATTGTGTTCGGTGGCTCACTCGGAAAAGGGTGTCGGTCACCAGCAGTAGCAACATGTGTTCACGTAAGACAACCACTGTTAGTGTGCTTACATTTGAATCTTAAATTTAGGCGTTTTTTTAGCTATTTTATGGTTTTGCATGTAGATTGTGTTTATTTAGTTTTGTTCCTCTGATAATAAATTAAAAGGGTTTCATTATTTTAATCCTCATTGCAACAATATTTTTTCTCTCTAATAGCCATTCTTATTGTGTCTGCACTATCATCTTAAATTTTATTTTTCAGTTATTTTATGGTTTTGCATGTCAATTATGTTTATGTATTCTTTAAATTGAAAAATGACACCTGTACACGGAAATCAAACCCGGGAATTTTGGCTTGGTATGCCAATGGTCTTACCACTGAGTTATTCAGGATATGCGGCTACTCCAATTCCAAAACTATATATTTAAACCCATAGTGACACCCTCTGTATATATCTTGATGAAGTCAACCAAGGGATGACACTTGCCTCGAATGGTTCCAATAATTGATACTTTCACCTATGAGGGTACTCCCTGTTGACATCTTACAAGTTTTGACGTGGCAGAATCAACAAAGGTGTAAATACCATCTTGAATGATTACAATAGTGTTCCTATCATTGATACTTAGAAAAAGGTATGAATCTCACATTGAAAGGTCCCACTATGTTTGCAGTCATTGATACTTTGACCGATGATGATTCACCCTCCTGTTCACTTGGTTGATATCTTTTAAGTCTACCATGGATCATACCTTGAATGGTTCCACATTGATTGAGCCTATGCATTATGAATCTTTTATTAAAATCCGTCACACCTCTTAGATGTATAAAATTCTCAAGTGATGTATGCATAGTTCCTGTTTTATATATACATCGTGTATGTATCAAGCATGAACTACATCTATTTATATATAGTTCTGTGCATGCTTTTATATATATAAACACACACTTGTTCGGAGACATGCACGATATTACCATTCAATGATCAGAGTCATGAATCATGTAATATTATAGCAGTTCATGATTAATTTATCCAACAAGTTTGTTGGGGTTTTAGTTAGGTTTGGTGAAATTCTGTGAAATCATGTGAAATATTGGTAGATCTTTTAATGTCTATTGAAATCTTGTGAAATCTTATGAAATCGTGTAATATACAGGATCCGGCATAAGTTGTTTTACCGAAAATGCAAGAGCTCTTATTTTATCTTAAATACATACAAATTTAATTTACCTGTTATAATAACTGTTCGAAGTAACTGCCATTGTTTTCGATGCAATTAAAACTCCTATCAGATACAGATTTACAAATTCTATCAAACCATTTTTTCAAATGGCTCAAATCAGCGGTTGCACATAAAAAAAGATAGTTTTTCATAATTCCCCACATGAAAAAGTCACAGAGGATTAAATCTGGAGATCTTGAAGGCCACTCAATGGTTCCTCTTCTACCTTTACACTCGCCAAAGTTATCATTAAAAATGTTACGGACATTAGGTGCAAAGTGTGGGGGAGCTCCATTTTGTTGCCAGATAATCCCGTCTCTCATGTTTTCAAAGACAGGCCTATTCTCCAATTCGATGATAACTTCATGAAGCATTTCCAAATAATTAGCCGCGGTCACTGTTCCATCAAAAAAATTAGGGTACAATTATATCTGAACTGCATATCTTGGCCCAAACTGTGACACCTGGTACATTCAATTCTTCGGTGATAACGGAATGTGGATTTTAAGTTGACCAATAAACACAATTGTGCCTATTGACACGTCCATTCAATTTAAAAGTGGCTTCATCGGTCCACAAGATACGTTTGTATAGTTCAGGATCTGCCTTGTTTCAAAAATTGTGTACTCCTCACAGAATTGAAGTCACCTGTCGGGATCATTCAGGGCTTGTAGTAGCATAGGCCTGTATGATTTCATTTTCAAACTTTTTAGCATTCTTATAAAACTTCTATATGATGTTCCTCTCTCTCTAAATGCTTTATCTGCTGATTTTTGTGAGGACTTAACGACAGTTTCTGCCATAATATGCAGATTTTCAGTTTTACAAATCGATCTAGGACGTCCAGAGCACGGTAAATCGGCTACAAAACCTGTCCGCTCAAACATCTTATGAAAGTTATAAATTGCTTGGCGAGTTGGAGGTTGAGTATCATGAAAACGTTCTTCAAAAGCTGTTTTACTGCAGAAAAATCATGATCGTATTGCCACCATTTTTGTATAAGGAACACTCGCTGTTCAGATGAAAGTTTTTTACTCATAATGATGCCTAAAAACGAACCGCTTTAACAATGCCACCACGCAAACTACGTGTCAGTCTAAGCAAAACAAGGTATACACACTTTTTCATTAATGTTGAGGGAGGGAGGGAACCAATAGGGTTGAGGGAGGGGGGAGATGTTTAGACGTAACAGTTTCATTTGTCACCTACTTTGACTTAGGCAACAGTAAACTGAGCTAAGGACAGCAGCGGTAAAGTGACTTATGCTGGACCTGTTATTGTGAAATATTGTGAAATTGTATGAAATGTTAAATCGTGTGCAAATTGGTGAAATCATGTAAAATCTTGTGAAATATTGGTAAATATTTTGATGTTTATTGAAATCCGGTGAAATCTTGTAAAATCATGTGAAATCCTGTTAAGTCTGATGAAGTTTGGAGAAGGAATAGCAGTAGATAAAATACAAACACAGTACATATTTGAATTCAGCATAAAAAATTAATAGAATCAGACTTTTATATGTGCCAATAAATTAATTTTATTTTTTAAACTAGTATTATGTCTAAGTATAATGGAAGGTTAGAATGGATGGTAAAACGGTGCATGAGCAAGAAGCATGGCTTTGGTCAATCATAAAATATAAAGTGACCCTCATGCATGACTATGATCAAGTCTAAGTATGATGTATAGATCAGATCAACGATAAAAGGTTGTTTAGTTATAATTCACAGCTTTGATCAAACATCAAATATATGCTAAGTGTCATTCTTGGCTTGGAAAACAAGTATTATGTAGATCCCTGATCAAATCTAAGTTTAGTGTAGTTTTCAGATCACTGCTCAAAATCATCAAATCTATTGTAAGTATCACTCCCGGCTAATAAAACGGCTAAGTATTATGTGAATTGGTCAAGTCTATGTATTATGCAGAGTTCAGATCAACGATCAAATGTTGTTTGAGAAAGCTGTAGAACTCTGATAAATGATCAAATTTTATTTGAATACGAAACATGGCTTTTATAAATCATCAAATATAATGTAAGTAGCATGCGCTGCTCAGATCAAGTCAAAGTATTATGAAAAGCTCAGTTAAATGAGCCAATGTTGTTTATTACAGTAAGAAGCATGGCTTTGACCACTCATAAAATTTATTTTATGTATCATGCCCAGCTAATAACATTTCTAAGTATGATGTAGGTCTCTATACAAGTTTAAGTATATTGCAGAGTTCAGAACAATTATCAAATTATGTTTTAAGTATGATGTAGAGCTCTTATCAAGGATCAAACTAATATTGTTTAAGTTTGAAGAAAGGCTTTGATCTATAATTATTTATAATGTAAAGTATCATAAGCGGCTATGATCGAGTGTAAGTATGATGTAGAAGTATAATGAATCATCAAAATATATATGAGGAATTGCTTTAATAAAATAAAAAATAGAATATAGTATCATGCACGGCTATGGTCAAGTCGAAGTTTGATGTAGAGCTCTGATCAAGTATAAGTATTTTGCAGGGTTCAGATCATTGATCAAATGTTGTTTAAGTAGAATTTAAAGGTCTGGTCAATGAACAAATATTTTGTAAGTATCTTGCACAAGTATTATCAAGTCTAAGTTTTATGTAGAGTTCAGTTTAATGATCCAACATGCATAAGTACTATGCATAGCCATGAGCCTTGAATGAGGGTCAAATGACGCACGGTTCGGTCAGTGAGTGCTATTTTAGCCCGACGATCAGACTATTGAGTTGTATCTGTGCAATGGGAACGTTCCCACCATTCTAAGGAGGTGGGATGGGTAGCCTATGATTCCGTACCCTTTTTGTATGGCCCTAGGACTGCTGGCTAGGCGTAAAGATGAAGAGGTGAACACATTATGCTACCATCGTTATCAATTTTGTGATTATGAGGAGATGGAACTGGTACCCTATGATCCCATACCGTTTTATATGATCCTAGGACTACTGGTTAGGTGCGAAGACAAAGATTAAGAGGTAAACACACTATGCCACCATCAATACCAAATTTGTCCTGGAACGCCCTCATGTTTTTAAACAAGGTTCAATGGTCCAGGAATCTTCCTTCTACTAAAGTTAAAAAAATCGTTTAACTACCGATTTTGATCCTAGAACAAGAAGGATTGTTTCACTCTATATTCCTCCCTCCCCTCTCGATGTTTGAATTAAGAAGGGACGCTATGGTATTTTGTAACCCTCGTTCATTTTCTATTGCATATCATCATCCAAAGAGTAGTGACTTTCATTTATTATTCTTGATAGTAGATAAATTATCTTTCCCACAGATTCGTTCAACAGTATGTTTTAAGACTCATATCTTGATGATAGAGATATCTAGGTCATAGCGCATGCACATATGTGTCCATATATCTGTTCTTGCTTGGGTTGAAGGGTAACATAATAGAGCATACCCGTATGAAAACTATCATACAGTAATAGAGTTTAACATAACGTTTATCATTGAATTATTTTATAACTCAGAATATTGTAATTACATTTCTCAAGACAGGTGTGGAGAATTATTTTGTCAATGATGAAGGGACAGTTTCGGAGTAATTGACTGGTGAATAACAAAGTCATGATAAACTTTGAGGTTCAAGAAATAGCTGTTTTTGTTCTTCAGCTCTGCTGCATACAATTAATATTAATCGTTCTTGTAGAAGATAATGTTTATCTCCAACAAAAACTAAATGACATTATGCCTGCCAACACTTATTTTATGTTGTAAAAAGAATACTAACTTTTTTCGATCATGTGAAAGATGTCATTTACTTCCAGCTGGTAGGTGATTGAGGTCAGGAGGGCAATCTTCGTAGGCGCGTTTTCTTTATAGCCACAGGCTAATGTTTTGCATTTTTTCACAAGGGATCACCACCAACCAATCAACGTAGGGGATTAACCGTCCTGAAACTGGGCCAAGAACTAAGGCGTAAAGTTCCATTTCTGTTTTTAACGCCTGACTAGCCATACAAAAAGCCTGTTCTGAAAATAAGTTTATATACTAATGATGGAGGGATGGAAGATAAAACATGTACGGATAACAAAGCAGGGACGGATGACTAAACAGGGATGGAAGACAAAATAGGGATGGATGAAAAAACGGGAATGTATGATAAAGCAAGAATTGAGGAGAGGAGTTTTAATAGCCTGTCATAAAGCGTATAGTTAACAATGTTAAAGTCCTGTATTGTTTTTGAAATTGATTGGAATGTGCATTTAGTTATGTACTAAAATCGTCTTGTTTCAGGGCGAATACGAAATGCCTAATGTGGCAGTTGATGAAGATGTCTTCCCTCCACTTCTTGGCAAGCAGTACAAAGTTGTAATAAAAGTTTGTCATGGAACTTGTTTGAAAGAGAAAAATGTCATTTTATTCATGGTTGTTGACGCTGATAAGGTGTAAATGATAAATATTAATATTTCGTTCTTATGAACAACAATGAAATTTAAAAATAACTCTAAATTACACATATATTTTGATGGTTATGTAATATAACTTAGTAAATAAATAATTGATGAAGAATAATACACAAGGTTTTACACATTATTTATATCATACAATTATATCGTTAAAATAAATGACTCCATGCACTGCACAGATTTTCTCTATCTTTTATCTTAAAATAGAGATATGTCACGCCCTACCCCCCGTGGGCTTAATTGGTCAGGATAGTTTGCGGGAGGGGTTAGGTTGCAAGCAAGGTAATTGTGTGGGTTCGAAATAGTATGTAGGATAACGAGTTTTGATTTAATAGAAGTTACTAAAATATAATAGAAAGTGTGATGTTAAATGAGAGATAAAGAAATAAAGAGACTGGACGCTCATTCTCGTGGAAGAACTGGCTTAACTCGTGGGAACTTAGACCGATGGAATTGACTGACACTGCACGTGACCCCTACAGAACTCGATCTTGGGACCCTGGGCTCTACGGATGCCCTCCATGTACAAGTGCCACTGATGAACTGAAGATGTTATCTTATACGGCCCAGCGTTGGGAAGCGTTAACTGCCTGTGACATCGATGGAATTGTGACAGCCCTGATGTCAAAATATTGTTACGAATTGTCACTATTCTCTTTCGTTCTTTCTAGTTCATTACGTTATACACGCTAAGCTAGCACTTTTTAGCACGTGAGTCCACTAGAGTAATGTAAATCAAACCAAACATTCAAACATTGCTCGAGGGTTATGACAGATATTTACTAAAACATCGTATGTTTTGTGAAAAGAAACATCAAAGATCATGAATGAAATAATATACACTGTTACAGAACCATTGAGAAATTAAAAACATATCTGCCTACCAAAGAGCATAGTAATCAGTTTCACATTTCACAGACCCGAATAAAAACAATGTAGGGCTATATATTGGATTATAGCTAAAAAAACTATAGGTTTTATTAAAATATATTTCAAATAAAAGATTCTTATATTTAATAGTACTACAACCTCACAATGATAAACTATTTCGTGTCTCAAATAGTTGCGGAGATATGATCAAAATGGGAAATTCTACGCTAATATAAAATACCCTACCCTCGAAATTATTTTCATGGGAAAATGAGGGCTAAAGGTCTGTTTGTTAAATAGAGCATGGATACAAAATTTAATCAAAATCGTTGGCTCTAATTTTGAGAAAAACTACTTTTTTTATTCTATCTTTAGGACTAGATATCCAATTCCAAAAATACATTGGTAGAATCTTATGACTACTCTAGATATCAAGTTTGATCCCGATCCGTAAAATGGTTTCACCTCTAGGCCGAGATAGATACATACAGAAGGACAAACTTTGACTAAAACAACTTTTTTGAATTCAGGAGATTATAAGACGTCTACATTTATCAAAATCTGGCGTTCGGTTTTCTTACGATTACAAAATTTTCCTCTCCGAGAAGCAAATAGAAAGTAAAGAGAAGTTAAGTGAGTGTGAACTATGAAATATATTAACAAATAACCATAACCACCGAGCAATATTTAAATATTTGTATTGACTGTTGTGTAAGTTGTAAAGATCTGTATACACTTACATAACACGATTGGACGCACATGTTATAATTGATAGCTTAGCATGTATGAAGTAACATATTCTAGAGGTTGCACTAGAGAGCTGACAATTCATAACAATGTTTGAACTATTCAACCCAAAAGGGGCCCATATCGTGGTATAAAACACCTTGACTTTTGGCAACAGGGGGGTTCACAATTCCATCTATCACGTGGGCGGTCGCGCTGCCCGACGCCTTATTGATACAGACGACATCCATGGGTCATCGATAATACTGGTACTTAGAGGGCAAGTTGGAGCCCAGGATTCCGGTATCGAGTTCTGTAGATGCACCGTGTAGTAACAGTCAACTTGGTCGTTATAAGTATTCACAAGTTAAGCCAGATCACGGGTGTCCATTCTTCTTATTCCTTATCTCACGACCAACATCACATTTTGTATCATCCTTTAGTATCTATTATTAAACCAAAACTCACAAACCTGCATGTTATTTTTAACCCTCACAACTACCTTGCCTGGAACCTTACCCCTCCCGTAAGCTATCCTGACAGATTGAGCCCACGGGGGGTATGGTTGCTACAAATGATGTTAGAAGCGGGATTGTAGGATTTTAATACGAAAGTGTAGATAAAGACGAGTTTAACGCGCAACCACATCAAGCTTCGTGAGAAGTATATTCAACATCCAGGATCCGGAGGAGTAGGTCCAAGCTAGCGACAGTGCATCGCCAGCTGCAGAAGAAAGCAGTGGAGAACTATAAAGTAGGAATTCTAAGACACAATTACCATAGCTTTGGTTAAAGTTTTGGGGGTAAGGGTCGAACAACACACTGCTATTAATCAGTAAGAAAGGGAGCTAGAGAAGGTTAAGGGTGTGTGACCCAAAATTAATAACATACTAATTACATATATTATTATGTCTTCCTAAACCAAGCTTGAAGAAGTACATAAATATAAATTAAGTGTATTCTTTTCGTACAGTGCATAATCAAAGTATGAAATTTAGGCATCTGAGGCAAAGAGTTTTGTAAAAGCCAAATAATGCAAAGATGTAATGTTTGGAATGCTGGAAGTACTCAGGCAGCTTTATTAAATGAACTAAATATTATTTTACTCAACCTTCAATAAAACGCATGGGCAACTGCCAATTATGTGCAATATTCACTTAATTATATTGTATACTAAAACATACGTAATAAAGAAGGGAAATGTCTCGATTAATGCCTACTTCTTTTAACTTTATAATAGTGCTTCATTTACATTAATATTCGTTCTGGAACCCATAAAACTTTTTACCAGCTGATGAGCTTCACATTTCACCCCCAGATTTTGAAAATATATTTGATGCAACACGGCAATAGCTGCAACGGTATGGCCCAGTCTGAGCTGAGTAGATAACAAAAGTTTTGAGTTACTTATCCCTTCTCATTCCTTCCCGTCCTTTGCTGGATGGCCTTGAAATCATAAATATGTCGCCAAGGGTTATTGGCATGTTTGTAAAGTGTATCGCCCTTGCCATATTCACCTCTTTCTAAGAAGTTTTTGTTGCCTTCTGCCTTCCTCGAGTCACAGTGGCCAGTGCGACCACTGATGACAGGGTTTCTTTCAGTATGGCTGGGTGTCCATGTTGTTGTGCCTCACTGTTCAGTCGGCCCTTGTATCTTTCCTCCACACTTGCAACCACGCCAACCACTCTCTCTACTACCTGGACAGCTCCACAGTTCATGTTCTCTGAGCCGTCCATGACGATGGCACCACAGGCTTCTTTGCCCGATTCTATCTTCAGGCATGTCCAAGAGAAAAATTGGCTGAGGAAGGCTTGGCCAATCTTGAGAGACCTGGTAGATAAGGCCAACTGGAGCCGCAAAGTCCATGCGGTTCGCGAGATGGTTCAAGAATACTGGAACAGTGTCTGGGAGGACAAGATTGAGAGCCTGTGCATGCAGGACAGGTTCTTGTGGTGCATGACGAGGAACTTTATGCAGGTCCCCGCACCAAACCCACCTATTATAGGTCGTAACGGGGTGGCTAACTACGACCAGGAGAAGGCCGATGCTCTCGCTGAGCACTTAGAGGCACAATTTGTACCATCTGACTACAACGCACGTGGCTCAGGTCATCGGTGTGGTCTCGTACAGACCCTTGTATGAACCTGAACCCACGGAGGCGACAGAAATGTCAAGGGCGTTAGCCACTCTAAGACTAAACAAGGCCCCTAGATGTGACGGTATCAATAATACGGTCCTCAGAAAGCTGCCCTTGGAGGCGATTAACTTTCTCGTGGAGTTATTCAACGCCGTTCTACTCCTGAGTTACTTCCCCGAGCTCTGAAAGCACACCAACGTCCTCTGTTTTCATAAACCGAGTAAGGACCCAGCCCTAGCTTCGTCTTACCAACCGATAAGCTTGCTCGACTGTTTGGGCAAGTTGTTCGAGAGACTTCTACTTATGAAACTGACTCAACATGTTCGCGAGGCAGACATCTTGGTGGAAGAGCAGTTCGGCTTTCGGGTGGGACACGCTACGTCTTACCAACTCGTCCTACTCGTGGAGCAGGTCACAAGGAACTTCAACATCAACAGGCTGACTGGTGCTGTTTTCCTCGACGTGGCAAAGGCCTTCGACCGTGTTTAGCACGAAGGTCTCCGTTTCAAACTCCTCTCCCTGAATCTGCCCTTCTACCTAGTTAAGGTTGTACAATCTTATCTATCCCACCGCACCTTATCCACTACCTTTGGGAACGCCACTTCCCAAGTCAGAAGCATTTGAGCTGGAGTGCCACAGGGTTCCATCGTGGGCCCGGTGCTCTTCAGTCTGTATGTGAACGACATTCCTAAATCCCCAGACACAAATTAGCACTGTATGCGGACGACACTGCTCTAGTAGCGGAGTCATGGCGAGGGCAGCTGGTGGAGAGGTGACTCCAGACGCACCTGACACAGTTGGAGGGGTGGCTGACCACCTGGAGGACAATTATTAACCTGGAGAAGAGCACAGTAGTGCTCTTCACATGTAAAATAAAGTTCTACAGGCCAGGCCCACTCCGGCTGTTCGGAGAACAGATCAGATGGGCGAACAGTGTTAAGTACCTGGGACTTACACTGGACACCAAGCTGACCTGGCGACTACACTGCACTGAGAGATTCAACAAGGCGAGGTAAAGACTGGGAATCCTAGGCCCACTGCTTAACAGGCGTAGCGCCCTGTCTACAAGATACGGTCTGACACTGTACGAGCAGTTGCTCAGACCGATCATCGACTATGCATGTCCCTCTTGGGGCCACCTGGTGGACACGTATATAAGGAAGATGCAGTCGTTCCAGAGCGTATGTCTGAGGATCATTGTGGACGCACCTTGGTATGTTCGGAATGAAATTATGCATTGTGACCTGGATATGCCTACCATCAAGGACCACTTCCGGAAGCTGGCGCAGTCCTTCTACGACAGACTACCAGTGCCACCAATCCTCTTATCCAGGAGCTTTGTTAGGAATTACGTCATCGACGATCGAGGGTGCCATCGACGTCCCAAAGCCCTGCTTGGATAAGCGAGATGTGTCAACAGTGGTTTGGGAGGCTCTCACTCAGCCCCCCATAGAGTAGTATCTCCGCACGTAGCTCTAAAAACCCTTATTCGGTTTACCAACATACTTTTTGTTTTCCCCCACAAATATTAATAATATGTTTTCTTTGCTTCAGAAACTTCGCGAAATGCGACAACCCGTCTGTTAGATTCCGAAAGCACACGGTGTGACCAATTGGTCGGTACGTGTTGGAACTTGCTTTCGTGATCCCCTTCAGGGTGCATCAGAGCATGCTAATGACTGCGACAGGGACGATTTCCCCACTGTACTCAGCGTCCATGAGAACTCCTCTTTCTATTGGCTCACTATCTCTCATTTTCTCACGCGCCAGTGAGAACTCCCATTTTCTCCCATTGGACAAGGCCAGGCAGCAGTGCAGGGTATTTAACACGGTAGTTCCCTGGTCAGAAGGCAGTTGAAGAGTGGCCACCACCCCCCTTGGTGTGTCACATATTCAAAAGAGCTAACAAATTGTCACCCGCCTCGGTGGCGTAGTTAGCTAACGCGCTAGTCGTGTTGAGCTCGACTGCCGAGGACGGGGAGATCGAGGTT
>CABFWB010006996.1:0-28255 GCA_902151455.1 Timema bartmani
CTCATGAACGCAGCCGGTATTTTCTCAGGGTTATTGTCATCCCTAAGGCTCTTCTATCATGATATTACAACCAGCGCACTTTCATGAAGGAGCTCAAGTGCAGAGGTATCCAGTAATTGTCTGAGGAGAGCCGGGTTAGCTGCTAAGGTCATCAACGAAAAAGCCAAAAGCTTTCATGCAGGACTGAACGGCAGGGGAAGGGCAGAAAGAATAAAAAAAAAGAGAAGGGAGAAGGAAGGAAAGAAGGGAGGAGGAAAGAGCGAAAAGGAAAGAATAAAAATGAGGTGGAACGAAAGAGAGCGAAAGGGAAAGAAGAAAAAAGGAGGTGAAAGGAAAGCTATAGGATAGGTTTGTCAAGCACGAGGTACTTCATGCACAGAAGCCTCCCCCTAAGTCGTCTCTTACGACAGACAGGGATTACTGCGGGACTATTCTAAATACCATCCCGCAGTGGGGGTTACATATCAGCACTTTACTATCAATTTTTAAATGGGAATTATTTATTGTTGGCTTTATTTTATAAAGACGTTGTGGGTACTGAGGTAAAGTTAGGTTTGAAGTTTTGGGGTGGAGTGGCACGCCAAGAATTCTTAGCGCAAATATTGAGTGGCACGGCAGGAATAAAGGTCGGTCACCCCTGCCCCAAAGGGTAGGCACGAAACTGTGCATAAAGTTTAAAAAACTACCACTCCATACTTAATCCATACTCGCTAAATTTTTCCACACTTTCCTTTTTAACATACTACCTTCGCTTCAACAACATACATAGACCGAGTCATGCATACTCTTTTATTCTTAATACTCATTAATATGTCTCTTCTTCATACATTCGTCTATAAAATTTATCCAAATTTTACATGGCCTACCCCATCCTTTTGATTGACACTACCTTCATATACAGTAAAACCTTGATCTATCATTCCCGGATTCATCGTTCCATTTATATGGTTGCTTAATAAATCCTATATAAATAATAGAAAAAACCCGCACCAATCGTTCCTAGATTTGTCGTTTTCCCGCATCTATCGTTATGAAATTTTAGTCCCCACGAATGTTATTCAATGAATGAGAGTTTTTAAAAACGAAATACCTTCAAATGTTCGTGTGATTGGTAGTAGTAACAGCAGTTAATGTATTTGGATTATGATGTAGCAAGATTCGGTCACGCGTCTTATAAATTGAACAATGGTCTTGAAGGTATGATGGATGCTGCTGTGGACACCAAAGCTCCGATTCGAGAGGCTTCCGAAGCTGGTGAAGGGGTCTGAATCTCGGGACATTTATAATCCAGATGGAAAGGGTCTATTTTTCAATTGCTTGCCAGACCGTACGTTGACATTGAAAAGAGAGGCCTGCCATGGAAGAAAATTATTGTTTTGAAACCCGTCGACACAGTGAGGTCATTAGGGCCTTTAGCAATATAAAAACATAATAAAATCCCCATAGGAGAAAGACACAACACACAGTCCACCTGTCCACAGAGCTTCTTTTAACAACTTCACGGCTTCACTAGTTGCCGATAAATTAGCGTGGTGACGCTTGGCATATTAATTTTTTGTTCAATTTTTTTCTCAATACTTTGATTTTCAAATTTTGTTAATTTTCATTGCAGAAAGGCCAAGATCAACATAAGTTAAAGTCAATGGGTGACCACGTAGAAAAAAAGGTAGTGTAAAACAGAACAAAAGTATTACGTCTTAATAGTTAATATTCTAACTTTAAATTAAGAGTAGTTCATCTCGCCGAACAAACTAACAATAGTGATGCTGCACGACAGTATGGAATCACCAAAGTGTGCTCATTCCACAAGGAAATGTTTTCGTGAAGCAAAAGTAAGGTACCACCCCAAATTAGATGCGATTCTTGAATCCGTTCTAGAAAACCGTCGTAAGGGTTTTGGAATCTCTGTATGAATATCAATTTTAGTATTTAGAGGCCCATCGACACAATGAAGTCATTAGGGGGAAATATCAGAATGAAAGCAATGGAAGAGGCAGATATTATAAAAATATCCAGACAGGAATTCAAAGCCAGTGTTGGCTGGTCAGTAGATTCATGAGGCGGAAAGTGCTCCGCTTACGAAGGAGAACGTGGTTATCACAGAAGCTGCTAATGGACTACGAAGAGAACCTTGTAGCATATCAAAGGAAAATTAAATTGTGGCATGAACACCATCATTTGTTGGGTCAAATGGGAGATGCAGATGAAACCCCGGTGTATTTTGATATGGTTGCTAATTATTATTATTATTATTATTATTGTTTAGAGGCCCATCGACACAATGAGGTCATTAGGGCCTTGACATTTACACACANGAAAGGGCCCTAAATCAGTCATTTTGAAAGCAACTGGAAATGAGAAGCTGCATATGACAGCCATGCTGGCAGTGTTTACTACCGCAATTTGTTATTTTAAAAAGGAAAAATCTACAAAAAGATCGGCTAACACTTGGGGTAATCTTAAAATGTAATGAAACCGGGTGGATGACAGAAGATCTAATGGTTTCGTGGCTTTAAGGAGTTTGGGAAAGGCGAACAGGAGCCCCGGAGAAGCGGGAAGGACCCAACAACATCTCTCTACAATGACCAAGATTGCGAAGTCACCTCCGTCTCACGAGAGCCTCGTCAGAGTATACCAGGAAGCCGGACTACCACCACCTAGTCCGCCTCTAGACATCTGGGAGTACTTAGAAGCTGATCCGTGGTTCCAGGTTGTGGAACCTACATACGGCCAGATAATTGCCGAAGAATGGGCACCCGCAGAGTCATCTGAACATGTCAGCAATCCAGCCACAGGTACCGAGGAGGAGGGTCTACCCACTCTTGTTGAACTGGTGGAATGGAGCTACATGGCGGCAAGAATGCCCGCACCACGCCCGGTAACAGCCAACAACCTGGAAGAACTCGTCCGAAACCTGGGAATTGACGTTCCAGAAGAGCAAGAGGAAATACCACCAGTCAGTCCAGCATCCCTTGTCGGCGCCAAGAACTCCGGCGACCCAACCGACATCATGGACGATGAGGATGATCACGCCTCACCAGTGCCAATCATCACGGGTCCGCAAGTCCCGCTGGTATGGGAACCTGACGCAGCTCCAGCCAACCTGTGTACTTACACATCGGTGGCAGTCGCTCCCCTGAGAACTATCCACCTACGGGACCGACAACTCTTCAAGGTGCTGCAAGATGGCATTAACCTCCCCCGGCCAACCGATGAACCACACCACTTCCAGCAGACCAGGCCAAGCCAGCTTATGTCTAAAGTCCTCAAGGACTGGGAGGACACCGGACTGATTATAAAGGGAGACTGCAAGGACGCCTTTCCGCTGTTCCTCATCCCTAAGCGGAACAGGGGGGTGCGGGTCATCCACGACTTCGCGTGGACGGACTTCATCCACACCCCCAAGTTCTGCCTTCGTTCCGCGGGAGCAGCACTGAAGGACGTTCCAAAGAATCACTTCATGATTAAAACAGATCTATGAAGCGGCTTCTACCAGTTCCCACTCTCAACTGACTCCATGCAGTTCACCGGAATATATTACCGAGGCATAAAGTATTGCTTTACGCGGCTACCCATGGGTCACGCGCTGGCCCCCTCCAAGATGCAGCTCATCATGACGGAAGCGGCCAGCGCCATTGAAGACTGGCTACCGGGAGTACAGTCGATCATCTACCTGGACGACGCCCTGTTCCACGCGAAATCAGCGGATGTTCTCCGAGCCGTCCCAGTGATACTACAGGAAATGGGATTCACGTTGAACCTTGAAAATTCGTCTCTCAAGCCAGCCACCTCCATCGAGTATCTGGGGTTCCTAGCGGACTCCACGACGTGTCTTACCATCGCGCCTCAAGCCTCCAGGAAAGCACAGAAACTCTGCCACCAGGTGCCGAACCTCAACATCAAGGACCGAACAAGGGTGGCAGGATACATTTCCTGGCTGGCTTACAAACTCGACTGGCCAGAATATGCAGTCGCTCAAATACATCGCGGTTCGGGAGCCTGGGCCCTGAGGTTTCTACAGAACCAGCCCTGGACTACCAAGCAACGTGACGACCAACCCAGGACAACTAACACCGTGTTCTCCGACGCTACACCAAACACCTTAGCGGGCTTCACAACTAGCCCGCCAGCGTGCTGGAGCGGATAACTCCACACCCCACTGGAGATCAATAAAGAGGAACTCACAGCTGCACTCCTCACCCTAGGATGGAAGCACTAACGGAAACCGGAGGACAACATTAGGTTGGGAACGGACAACACCACGGTCCTCCACTGTCTTCAGCAAGGGAACGGATGGTGTTTCTCCGTCCCCAGTCTCCGAGCTCTTCATGCCAAAATACTCCATCGACTACGGAACATCGACATTTCAGTGTTCTGGGTACCGTTAGAACTTAACCCTGCAGACGACGAACTAGATATATATAACTTGTTTTCTTGATTGTTGTATTATGTAATTTAATAAAAGAAGGGGCCCTTAAAGAAGCCCGGGCAACCTTCCTTCCTCTTCGGCTGGTCTTGTCGGACCCTCCATCGCCTTTTAGCCCCTCGCCTCAGAGGGTATAAAAGCGATGGTGTGGTCTGCCTCAGGACTCAGTCGGAGAAGCGGGAAGGACCCAACAACAGCCCTACTAAGGCAAAGAAGATTGATAACCCTTGATGCCTTTAGGAGTAATTTTATGGAAAAGGTAAAAAATAAATTAGCCTATTTAAACAGAGACCTAAGGGTGAGTCCAGGAGGCATGACCTCACAATTACAAGTACTTATTATTATTATTGTTGTTGTTCAAACGCCCATCGACACAATGAGGTAATTAGGGCCGTGACATATAGATACATTAAAATCCCCATAGGGGAAGAAAATGATAAATAGTACACCCGTCAATGGGCAGATGGATGAGAGATTAAAATAGAATATACAATAATAAAAATATGTATTGAAAAAATACTCAACATGAGAAAATACCCATTTGAAACACTCCATAGGAGTGATCAAATGGGGTAACAGAATGTTTTTAAGTTATACACCTACTAATAAAAAAAACCTAGGTGTATGCACTATATTAAAAATACAAAACCAACATTTTAAAATATAATAAGATTGTTAAAATAACAAAACAATCATATTAAAATATAAAATGATAAGACAAAACAGACATGTTAAAGAATACTTAAAGACGTGTTAAGAAGACAAAACCACATATTAAAGTATACCAAAATGTTACAAATAATCTAAATATGAGAAAAAACTCAAAATGAGCCACTTTATAAAAGTGACTTAAATGGCATTAAAAAGATCCGCCTGGCGTATAAAACGGAGTAAACAAATAACTCCATCCGCGCTATCGCGTAGTAAATAACGTAGGTAACCTTTAAAATCAAGAGCCAGGCGAATAGAGGCATATTTACGACACTCCACCAAAATGTGGTACACACTAAGGGGAGCATCGCAAAACTCACACACTGGAGGTGGATCCCCTCTCAATAAAATTCCATGGGTCAACGATGTGTGTCCAACTCGGAGCCTTGTCACGATGACCTCCTCTCTTCTAGACTTTCGTATAGAAGAGGGCCACCGCAACACACCGTCCCTTATAGAACGCAGCTTGTTCTGAGCAGGGGTAGAAACCCACTGCTCGTGCCAGGTGCGTAAGACCCCACGTCGAACATAACCCTTCAGGTCTAAAAACATGACAACCAAAGAAAAAGTCAAAGAGGTATATAACTAGAAAACCAGAGAAGAGGAAAATATTGACAAAACAAAGACGGAAATCCAGAAAGAAAATGGAAAATTAGTCAAAAATGCAATTACTTCACAATACTCATTTTGGAAAAGTGATGACATACTTTAGGGTGAGCATACAATGCGATTGCAACTATGGGTAAATCCACGTGAAATCAACCAATGGTCTGGACCTTCACATCTCAGAACAAGATAATTTTTGGAACATTGGTTCTATTTATTAAAAGGATGAAATATATGAAATTTCAATTATTTTTTTTGACATTCCATTTATGAGTTATTGGCTTTCAAAGTTTTGGAAATCGCATGATTTTGGTTGCATTTTAAAATCTTCAAATGGCTTTATCTAAAAATTATACCACTTTGAGAGGCGAAGTTTGTACCATTTTCTTCGGGATTTTACAAGCTTTAATATGATATGCAATTTGACCGTAATTAATTTTTAAAAAATCCAAAATATTAAAAAAAAAGTTTTTGTTAACTCTCAAAATACAATTTTTTTATTTTTTCCTAGAAAATATAATTATTTTATGTATACACCTTTTGGAAGCACATGTACCAAATTTGAAGATGGGATGATGATTGGATCATGTTGTAATAAATAGTTAAATATAGCAGTACCACAGCAAATTCACCCAGAATGAGGTGTATTGTGTTGATACCCTGAGTATTTATGAACACCTGCGGTACCATAAACAAAATAAATGGGAAGATTTTTTCTACTCATTTAAGTTATTACTCTTTTAAGTCAACCCCAAAAAGTTTCAAAAAACTATGTTTAGGTTTTTTTTGGTGGGGCCCTTTAAAATAATTTAAAAGTTTGAAAAACCTTATTCTGATGTTTAGCTTAGAACAACATTTATTAATGATATTACATAGGCTACTGTAAAATAAATTACTGCTCCTCAACAATGAATATAAAAAGTTATTTCAAATGAAGACTGTGATTCATGACAAGACAAGCCCTGGGGAGAGTGAGTCATACACAAATGCAGCAACCTGAACACTACCATTGTTTATAAATTTCATTAAATTTACTGTGACTGCCAGACATACAACATCCATGTACTTTATTTGCTTGGTTTCTCAGTATTATTTCTTAATGAAGTGACTTATTTCAGTGGCTTTTCTTATTTTAGTTTATGGACATGTAATTAAGACCTAGGCTACAATCTTTTTTGGGGGTTCTATTTTAATCAGTATTTATTGCATTATCAGTCCTATTAGTGCTGTTTATTTGAGAAGGGAAAATGGGAAAAAATTGGGTTACGTTTTGTTGCAACCCATTTAAGAAAAAATCACAATGGGTACAAAAAAAAATCTCAGGAATGTGACCAGTTGGATGATATGACTTAAATTACAATATGAAAAAAGACATGGAAATTTGTTTGGGTTGTAGAGTCCAATTATTAAAAGAAAGGCAGCCAGAGCTGTTAACTAATGAAAAGATAGATCAGAAAATAATGAAACTGGAATTGTAAAACCTGGTACTAGTAGGTCTGAAGATCCTGAATTTATGAATGTTGATGAAGGCTTCTAACTTCTGAAAGCTTCTTTAACTTCAATAGGTGAGTCGCCAGTGGCAAAAAAAAAAAAAAATGCAACAGTTAAAAAAGTATTGCCAAGAAAAGGTTGACAGAATAAAACGGAAATTAAGTGAAAATTTTTCTACAGGGAAAACATTCCAAGCCAAAAAGAGTGTGACTGTGATGACACCCAAAAAGAAATCATTGATCAATTTAAAGACAAATTCAAAATAGCTAGTAAAAGTGATTTTTTTAAAATTTTAACATTGTTACCCAAAAGTTGGTCTTGTGCAAGAATTGAACAGGAATTCAGTGTTGGTAATTACATAGCAAGATAGGCAAAGAGGTTGACAAAAGAAAAAGGAATACTTGTTAACCCAGATGCTAAGCCGGGTAGGTCACTGACAGAAGAAAGTTTTATCCTGGTTAAAGAGTTTTATTGTAGTGATGATACCAGCAGACAAGTATCCGGGAAAAAAAAATTACGTTTCAATGGGAAAAAATAGTGATGGCAAGCCCCTGCATGCTCAAAAGAGATTAATTTTAGGAAAATTTCAAGAAGCTTTTAGTCCTTTCAAATCTACTTATCCTGAGGTACAAATTGGATTTTCAAAATTTGCTGAATTGAGGACAAAAAATTGCATCATAGCTGGAGCAATTGGCACTCATTCTTATTGCGTTTGCATTACTTATCAAAATACAAAATTGATTATGGCTGGACAAACTTATACAAAGTCACTTTGCCAAGTTCAGACCAGCCGCTTAAGACATACAAACATTGTATTTCTAAAATAATGTGCAAACAACCTACAAAATTATGTCTTATGAATGAATTTGATTTCTGTCCTAACATAAGTACCTTTAAAAATTCTTTACTCAAAGCCTTAGAAGAAAAAATGGTAGAAAATGTTACTTATAAACAATGGATTACCGTTAAATACTGTATTTTTGAGACCATGAGTAAAACAACAGAAGACTTTTGCAATCAATTAGTAAAGCTAAAAAAGCATGACTTTGTTGCCAAACAGCAGTCATCATATTTTTCGGAGAATTATTCATTTATGCTTCAAGATGAATATCAACAGTTTCACTGGAACTCCATGGCTATGGTGCATCCATGTGTTATATATTTTAAGACCAAAGATGAAACCAATGATCAGGAAGTCCTAAGGAACAAAAGTTTTGTGTTTATATCAGACTGTCTAACACACAACACAGTTCTGGTGCACGCTTTTCAAAAAAAATCTCATTTTGTATATAAAGGATAAAATTCTACCAAATTTGTCAATATTACTTCAGCGATGGTTCCGCTGCTCAATACAAACCGTATGAACTTTTCAAATTTAAGCTGTCATGAGGATTTCAATGGAGTACAAGCAGAATGGCACTTTTATGCAACATCACATGGCAAGGGAGTGTGTGACGGTGTTGATGGTACAGTGAAAAGGCTTGCAGCTAAAGCCAGCCTACAGAAGCCAGTGGACAATCAAATCTTAATGCCTTACCAATTGTTTGAATGGGGGAAAGATAATATCTCCTTAGTGAATTTTTTTATGTGCCAAACCAGGAGTATTTAGAAGAACAAGTCTTTGAAGAAATATTCAACGATGCCATTGCAGTTACTGGTACACAAAAATACCATGCGTTCATACCCCAAAGCAAATATAAGGTTATGACCAAAATTATTTCCGACAGTGAACGCTATAATGTCCATAAGATTCAGGTAGGAACCAACACTGAAGATGTGTCTTTTGATCAAATAGCAGGTTTTGTAAATTGTTCATATGATAACAATTGGTGGTTGGCATGTGTTATCTCAAAAAATCGTAGAGCAAGAAGTGACCGTGTCATTACTCCATCCTCACGTACCCAAGAAGAGAGGATATATTATCTGTTCCCAAGAACATCATTTGCAAGGTGAATCCATCAACTGCCACTGTGAGAACTTACAAAATGACTGTAGAAGAAATGACAAAGGCATATGATATTCTGCTAAACAAACAAGAGCGTCTATCAATAGCCTCCAGCCTAGATGTATGAAGAACATTTTATATTTTAGCATAGGTCTAACATCTTGCTTTGTAATTGAACTTTATTTTGGTTCTTGTAAAAATTGTTTTGAAAATAAACTTAAAAACAAAAACTGTACATTGAGCTTACTAACTACAAACCCCTATGGTAGTATGTTTTTTGCACTTTTGGTATATCATTCTAAGGCAATACACCTCATTCTGGGTGAATTTGCCATGTACCGCTATGTACAACTATTTTTTACAACATGATCCCGTTGTCATCCCATCTTCAAATTTGGTACATATGCTCCCAAAAGGTGTATAAATAGAATATACTTTTTAGAAAAAATTAAAAATTTCTATTTTGAGATTTAACAAAAAAACTTTTTTTTAATTTTCAGAAAAAAAATATTAAATTTTTAAATATGGTCAAGTTGCAAATCATATTAAAGCTTGTAAAATACTGAAGAGAATGGTACAAATTCCACCTCTCTAAGTCTTATAGTTTTTAAGATAGAGCCATTTGAAGATTTTAAAATAAGACCAAAATCACATGAATTCCAAAACTTTGAAAGATAACTAAAAATGGAATGTAAAAAAATATATTGAAATGTCATATTTTTCATCCTTTCAGAAGATAGAACCAATGTTCAAAAAATCAACAAAATTTGAAACACCATGTTTCAGCATTTTTTTTTAATGGGTTGATTTCACATGGATTTACCCTTATGCTGAATTCAAGAAAAAACAAAACAAGAATCCAATGATGAATCCGTCTTGTTGGAAGAAGATATCGATGAAACATACGAAGATCCAGATTTCAGGAAATCATCTGATTCCTCAAGTTGTGATATTTCTTCGAAAGGCAATACCATCCCTACAGAATCGGCACTTAAAGAGAAAAGAACCAAACAAAGAAGAAAACTAAGGTAAAAACCACTTTGTGATGGGAAAAAAATGTAAGAAAATCAGATCAAGACCCTTGTTTGGAAAAGAAACCAGTCAAAAAGTCATAAAAACAAAGGAGAAAGTTACATTTCTAGCTCAAAGAATCCAAAAGAAGTAAGGGCAAGAGCACTCCAGTCCCCTTGTACTGATAAGTGTCAAATAAAATGTTCAAATAAAAGAAGTCAGAAAATATTTGGGTACTCAGAAACTTGCAATTGCACCGCGAGTACATTGCTAAACTCATGACCGAGGTCAAAACTGCATGCAGGTATAAAAGAGAAGGCAGCACACGTGGTTTAAACCCTGCTTTTTATTTTATTATTGATGGAAAAAAGTCCGTGTTTGCAAAAGCTTTTTCAAGGCAACTTTGGGTATAAACAATAGGCCTATAATAACTGTAATTAATAAAAATATTGTTTTACTGCACAGGATAATAGAGGTAAACATGGAAACCAAAAATTGGTGAATCCTGGTATTAAACAGTATTCCTAGAGTTGAAAGTCATTACTTGAGTGCTCAAACTACACAAGAGTACATTGAAGGTGGAAAAACAATTGCAAGCTTATATTGTGACTATGTAGCAGATTGCAATGAAAGACAAGCTACTTGCAGAAACTTGACAACATACACAATCTTCAATGAAGAATTCAATATCTCTTTCTTCAGTCCCAAAAAAGATCAATGAGAACCGTGCACTGCTTTTAATATTATGCATAAAATGAAGAAATATCAGAATTACAAGGAAAAAAAATACACATTTAAAGGAAAAACTTTTATCTAGGCAAGAAAAGCAAGAGGATAAAGAACTAGCTGCTGAAACTGAACATAATGTTGTTGCAACTTATATGACTTGCACACAATTCAAAATGCCTCATTGTTCCCACCACTTGGGAAGCAAAATTAATCTGAATTTTTTTAGAACCTTTCTAAAGGGTATAAGCAACCTTTTCACCAGAGACAGTTTCCTACAAAGGTCAATTGGTTTCCGACTTAAAGTTGCTATTTTTAGTTTTTTGTTCATACTGAAAAAATAGGTTTTTGGAGTTATGACGTTATTGTAGCCGACGTGTGATATTGTAACTGTAGGGTTTATATTTAACTTCACAGCTTAGTTGTTAGTGATACATATGTTGTGTTGGGCTGTTGAGGTAATTTTCTTTGCTTCTCATTATAGAGCGCATTAGTTTTAATCATCGCTATGGCAGTTGCAAACTGCCCCAGTAATCATGTGTGTAAGCTTAGTTAATGTTAAAAATTATTCTGAGCTTTTGGACTATTTATTTATTAAGTAATTTGTATACCATGGAAATATTCATGCAATAAGGCCACAGTGTAAAATGTTTCTAGGTAATTAACACTTTGACCGCTTACATCGTAACATCACAAAGTTGGGAGATTTTGGATTTCTGCGGGATGAGTAATATTACTTCGGCTACTTTTCCATGCTTCTTAATAGTATTCGTCATAATATTTACTACAGTATGTTATTAGGGGCGGTTTATTTAATTATTTTAGTGTATACTTCTGCCAATAGATCACACTGATTTTAAAAAATACAATTTCTTTGCTCTATAATCTTAGGCATTTTGTCAGTCAAGTTTACAATCTATAGTTTAAAGGTTTGTTTTGTTTTCTTCGTGAGTGAAATTGTGTTTATTCCGAGGAGATCATCGAGGCCATTACAGAGGTAGTCCCAGAAGTCAAAGGAATCGCCTACCTCGATGATCTCCTATGGTACTCACCCTGCAAGGAGAGCTTAGAACACGTGCCACACCTGATGCATACCATGGGAGTCGCGCTCAACGCAGAAAAATCATCCACCACAGCAAAACAGTGACTAACGTACCTGGTACTGACCGTGGACACAAGGACTTTGACAGTAGAACTCACCGAGGAAGCCAACAGACGAGCATGGGCACTCCTACGACACGTACCAAGAACGGACACCAAGGGCCTACAACGCATCGCTGGATATTTCTCATGGCTAGGCTACAATCTCCGGTGGCCTGGATACATAGCTGCGCGAATTCACCGGAGACTCACAGGATTTGCGGAGAAAGCACTCAGTTTCCCGAGATGGACACGAGCATCATGGAAGCCCCCTCCGAGCCCTCCACGCGACCTCTACAGCGACGCCACGCCGTGGGCCCTCGTCGGCTACGTACTGTACAGGGAGGCCTGTACTGTACAGAGGTTCAGAACGCCACGCCGTGGGCCCTCGTCGGCTACATACTGTACAGGGAGGCCTGTACTGTACAGAGGTTCAGCGTTCCGACGGAAATCAACAAGGCTGAGGTGGCGGCCCTTCTACTAGCCATCCTGTGGGAACACCGATGCACGCAAGAGAAAGTCCTGAGGATAGGGACGGATAACTCCACGGCATTCCACCAGGGCTTGACAGGAAGAGGCCTAGTATTTTCGGACACGGCGCTATGCCATCTTCACTTCTATGTGATGAACAGCCTCAGAGAATGCTGGACCGACGCATATTGGATCCCAACGGAGTTCAACCCGGCCGACAAACCAACAAGAGATGAAACGTTAGACATACTACGGGTGGAAGGACACGACGCAGCAGTCTTCGACTGGACCGAGACCCCACGTGACAAGCTAGAGTTACTGTACATATAACTGTAAAATGTGTGTAATTAAAATTGTCATGTATATATTTTAATAAAGGGGTTCTCCCCGCCGTCGTCTGCTCGCTAGTGGCTGTCTCTCCGGAACTACTATAAAAGCGGGGGTTCGAAGGGTCTCGGGACTCGGTCACCGGCAAGCAGACGCGGCAACAACATTTATTAGCAAAGTGACTATAGGCCGTTTCACTCTCAAATTGCAGTACAGGGTCTTATGGACTATTACCATCTCTTTCCAACCCATTGATCTCTCCGTTAGCGCTGTCCTTTTTCTACCAAGCGGAGTTGCCATTTTGTATCTTACATTTTAACGTCGTTATTTCTATGAAATAAGCATAGCATATTAATGAACATACATTTATGCATCTTGTGAAATCAATTTAAACCACCATAGATGTTTTTAAATCACTATTTTTTTCAAAATACGAAAATATGAATTGTGTCAAAGTTTTATGAGGTTCCAAATGTATCACGTCATAAGTCTAGTTACAATTGTGTGGAAAAGCTAGTAATTTTATGGTGGCTGTTATAATAGTTATGAACAACGTCTGCAAACTCTGAAAGGAATATCTTTAATACAATGCTAAAAAAAAAATTAAAACGTATTATACCTCCTGAAATATTAAAAGTAAAACATGAAAAAGTTGTCTTGTTGGAAACTTTTTTTCTTTTGATTTTGCTTGGGTACATTATGTTTAAGAAATTATAAGAAAAGATCATATTTATTTTTGAAAAAAACTATGGGCCAATAGCACCCCCCATTTATGCGTGGTAGCGTTTTGAAGTTGAAGAGGGTGTAGTTCACTTTAAGCTCTGTCCGGTCTTAAAGAGCAGCGTAATGTTATACAGTTGTAGCGTTGAAAACTGAAGCGTTAGTTCATCCCATCCACATCATAATTGATAATATTGGTTTCACAAAATACAAGGTTCCGCCACTTAAACATTCACTATACTCATCTTAGTTTGTAATTATAGTTTAATAAACAAGGTTCTATAGTACTTGCCAAGGCAATGTTAAAAATTTGAGAATACATTATATATGTAGCTCCAAATTATACTAAACTATGCTTTTGAATTAAGAAACCAACTACCCACAGAGGTCTAAGATTTTACACTCGCATTTACATTTTGCCACAGTTTCTAATCAGGCCCGGGTTCGAATCCTGGTCGAGTTCACTGGCGTTAATTAAACACTTTAGCACAGTCGTTAGACCGTGAGCCAACTGAGATAGAGGTCTGATATTGGTATGGTCTGAGATTTATCTTTGGTAAATTGTCGGCTATGGGACTGGATGTTGTGTTTTATTAGTATTAGGGTAGTTTGTAAGTCGTGTGTTGATATAATAAACTTATTTGAAAAGTACATCCACCTAATACAAAATAATTATCTGAGGTTGATTTTAACCAGTTATTTTCCATAGTTTCAGGAAAATACTCGTGCACATACTCTCAGCCACTTTACTCTGTTATATTATTGATTTAAATCAGTGTAAAATGCTGAAAGTCAAAGCACAGTCTTCAGGCGTAGCACTCCTTGTAAACATAAATATAACCCTGCTGACTTCACACCAATGAATCCTACTGATGACAGTCCTCTTGGAAAAGCAAAGCACAGCTGTTTGAAATACATCCAAGAAGCCTCTCTCCAGTTGTGATCCATTAGTCTTGTGTTACGGGTTACGGTCATTATTTTGGCGTACAGAGTGCTAAGAGTGTTTGGTGGTTTAATTGTTATTTGGATCAAAAATTTGATCATATTATATTTTAATTATTCCTTATATTTTTAGTTATAATATATTTTACTTTATATGGGATTATCATTTTATATATTATTGACTATTGATTCATAGTGTTTAGTGTTAGTTTTTAAAATTATTTATCATGGAAACAGTAAAAAGAAAATTGCATAGCATAGGTATACTGAGAAGCAAAGAACGTCAAATAGTAATGAACGTTTTCAATTATTTTACTAAGACAATGAATGTCACCAAAGCGGTTAGGGAAACATGTAAAGCCACGAAATGTTCTGAAAGAACTATTTACGCATTAAGAGAGGAACAAAAATGTGGTCCTTTGCGGACTCCTTCAAAAAGAAAACAAAAGAGAAAAGGGAAACAAAAAAATTCAAGAACGAGCACATACGATGCTATTGTACAAAGTGGTGTTCGTCGTCTTGTCCATTCCATGTTTTTCGACAACTTGCCCCCTACTTTAAGTATTATTTTAGCGAGGGTAAACGCAGACGACACATTGCCCAATTTCTCACGAGCTACCTTATACAGATTTTTGCAGGAGATGGGTTTTAAGTATGAACGAAGGGGTAACAAGAGTGCTTTCATTGAAAGGGATGACATTATTAGGTGGCGTCATAAGTATTTGAAGGATATTAAGAAGTTCAGAGCTGAAGGTAGACCTATTATTTATACAGATGAATCATGGGTAAATGTTGGACATAGCGTTTCCAAGGAGTGGAAAGATACAACCATTCAGAGTTCTCGGCAAGCATTTCTTGAGGGGTTAAGCACGGGACTGAAGCCACCACGGGCTCGCGGACCACGCTTTGCGATGGTTCATGCTGGAAATGACAATGGCTTTGTTGAAGGTGCTGAACTCACGTTTTTGTGCAAGAAAAACACAGCAGATGCTCATGACGAAATGGATGGTGACGTTTATGAAAAGTGGTTTTCAGAACAATTACTTCCTAATACACCTGAAGGAGCTGTTATCGTAATCGATAATGCAGCCTATCACAGCAGAAGGTGTGAAGCGATCCCGACCACATCATGGCGTAAAGCTCAAATAGCTGAGTGGCTTATCCATAAGAACATTGATGTTGATGACGAAATGTTGAAACGGGAAATGCTGTATTTGGTTTCGCAACACAAACAAAAATTTGAAAAATACAAAGTGGATGAGATGGCGAAGGCGGTGGATCGACAAGTCATTCGTTTGCCTCCGTATCACTGTGAACTTAACCCTATAGAGATGGTGTGGGCTCAGGTAAAAACATTTATTAAAATGAACAATACTAGTTTTAAGGTTAAAGATATGAGGCCTTTAATAGCTGCAGCGTATGAAAAGGTTTCTATAGAAAACTGGTTCAATTATGTAAATCACGTCAAAAAAATTGAAAATGACATGTGGAAAGCAGATGAGCTGCAGGATGACGAGGAGCAGTTTTTAATAAGATTAACTTCATCATCCTCATCGTCCCCTGTGTCATCTCCTCAACCCAAAAGTCCACCTACTCACTCTCAAAACTTTGAGCTACCTGGACCATCCACTAAATACTACTTCACAATTGATGGAGTCACGCCCTTGTGCGGGGACAGCGATGAAGCATAAAGGTATTTTTTAGGTTTAAACTAATATGTTATTTACGTTACATAGAAGGCTTGAATAAATTTTAGAATCCTCCCTCCTTTATAATGACCAGTATTTTAATTTATAAAACTATTGTATATTAATTTGTTATTATTTTGATTATTGAGTTTTAGCTTTTACTATAGTAAAGATGAATTAGGTAGGCCTAATTGTTTATAAAAGTGCACACACATTCACATGCAAACAGGGAATATTATTTTATAAGCCTATGTACTTTGGAAGACCATCTTTGAAAGGATTCGATCTCCAACCTATTCATTGTAGGTGACAGTGTACGGTGTATATCAAATTGACATTAATATGTTAATAAACAGAATAATACACAATTCTTGACAGCTCAAACTTCATAGCGTGTATAAAGTTTGAATGTAAAAGTTGTCCAATTGTTTCGAGTGGGTGAGATCTGGCAACTGCGCGCTCCATAAGACCTCTACTGCAGAGTAAGAGTGAAACGGGCTATAGATTATAGTGTGTTTAACTTCTGAAAAAATATGAGATTATTTAGATGACATTTTTGATGATTCAGAACTGGATCCCAATTTAGCACCAGAAAATGAATAAAGTTTATTCAACAGTAAATTTTACTTGGTTTTTATTTTGTCACAACTTATATGACAAATTATTATTTATTTTTTCTTTGTTTAGTTCATAATATCTATATTTATAAATGTCATATAAGGTAGAAATTTTGTAAACACACTAGGTATATAAGTATGGTTATTTTCTAAACGTCAAAGTAAACAAAACATTTTTTGTGAAAAACTTAAAAAAACAAAGTGTCTTTGAATAAAGCTAGTAAAGTTTTATAAGAATATAAGAAATTTGGGTAATACATCATGTTAAGGGAACCTGGGATTCAATTTTTATTAAAACTATACATTTTCGGATTTTATTATTTTCTTGCTCGAAATTGTTTTCTGAATAGAATATCTTATCACATGTTACAATTTTCCATTTATTACATCCAAAGATTATTTTAAATATGAATTTGATACAATTATTATTTTGTGAAATTTACAATAGGAGGTTTTTTCTATCTACTTTCGCCTGTAGCTATAGAAACTATATATTTCATTGGGATTTTTTTAGTCAAATAATAAAGTCTTTTTATTCTGTTGGTATTATTGTTTATAGAAAATAAAAGGGTTGTTTAATAATTTGTATAATAGAGGAAAAGTGAAATATTAGTTGTTTTGAGTCTGATTTGAATCATACATTTGATATTAAATATTTATGAAATGGGTAGAATAAAGATGTTTGGTTGTTTAAGTTTTAGTAGATATCAATTTACAAAGATTATATTGAAATCTACTTCATCTAATGATAATACTCTCCAGTTGCCTGATGTGTGTATCTCTTACAATGAAGATTTAGATGGGAATTTGAATAGGTCTAGTACTGTATTTGGAAGAAAATTGCGCTACTTGGAAATGTATGGTTAGAAAAAGAATTATATTGGTGAAAAACTGAAGAAAGGAAATATTTATTATTGAGCTTTCAATTTTGAATGAAAAACTTTTTTCAAAGTGTGGAATGCAATAACCATGGCTAAGAAGACTATTGAACTTTGTGAGATTATTGAAAAATTGTTTGTAAATATTGTAACCATACATGTGAAATTTTTACTTCTAAGAAAATTGACCCACAGCATTTTTATGTAAATGTGAGGTTAGTACATGGTCTCAGAAGTTTAAGTAAAGATGGGACTGCAGGTGAAACTTTGTGTGTTATAATGAATTTACCTCAACCTCCTGGCAAATTTTTCAAGTACAAAAGTCTTAGGTCAATGTGAAAAAAGTGTAGCTAAATGTCTATGTAAAAAGTTGCACAGGAGGCAGTCAGTGAAAATGACAATAACATAAATATTGCAGCTGCATTAGATGGAAGTTGGCAAAACCAAGGTCATACGTTATTGAATGGTATGGTAATTTTTCAGTAAACTTTTTCAATTCCCCAATAATGTGTTTTATCCAACTTAGGGTACACTTATTTAAAAAAGGGTACTAACGGCCGGTCTTATGACTCCTGGATAAATATTAATCTGGTAGATAAATATTTATATTTGGCGGATAAGTTAAAAGTGTGTCTTGTGGCTGCAAGATAGCATTTATCTGCCAGATAAGATGTATTTATACATCACATTTTTATAGGAAGGTTTAAATACCTAGTAACTTTTATCTGAAAGTTAAAATGGTTGTTGCCATAGTGACGTGTTGTTTTTCATGAGGTTTCACCTATAAGAATCTGTTTTTAGGTTAAAATCTTGGTTCACGTGTTTAGTAAGCACAGGCTATAATAACTATATAAAGTTAGAACATTTAATTCACACTTTTATATAAACTGACAAGCTATTTGCAGAGTTATATTAATATTATAAGAACAAATTATTAAAATCTGAGTACAATAAATGAAATTTTGTAAATGTTGTACTCAACAATTGACCACATTTTGTCAGAGACCAAAATTAGTACCTACACAACATCTTTTAGCTTCTGTGCCCACGTGACACTATCTGTTTACTCACACTCGTTTAGCCACCATTATTTAACAAATGTTAAGTGCTGTAGAAAAAAAATCTTGGTTTGCGTGTTAAGTAAGCACAGGCCTAGGTTCTAGCTATATATAAATTTAGAATATTTAATTCACACTTTTACAAAAAATTACAAGCTATTTGTAGGGTTGTATAAGAACAAATTATTTAAATGTGAGTACAGTAAATGAAATGTTGTAAACGTTGTACCAAATTATTGCCCACATTTTGGCAGACACCGAAATTAGCACTTACAAGACAACTTATTAGCTTCTGCGCCCACTTCACGCCGTCTGTTTGCTCGCACTCGTTTAGCACCATTATTTAACAAATGTGTACCGTTCTCTCCACTCACTAGGTTGTAGCGGTGAGTCTGGGCTGATACGCATGCACGCACCAGTAAAAAGAGTACCAACATTGTATTTTCTACGTAAAAATATATTTATCCTACAGATAGCTAGCTATCCAGCAGATAAGTTCAGTTCATAAAACACATAAAATATTAAAGTGGCTGATAGCCTTTAATTGGTAGCTAAATTTAACCTCCCGATAGCAATATTTAGCCCATAGTCATAAGACGGGCCCTAAGTATTTAAATGAAATTTTCAGGACTTGATTATGAACATTTCCCATGTACAGTGAATCTATTATTTTTCATTTGAATCAAGGAAGTCAAACATTACCATTAAAAGATTTGGTCATGGAGATAATGGTACCTGAATATTGGCAATTTAACATGGTAGAGATAAGAAGGGACTGGTCAGCTTAAAGAAGAAATTTCAGAGAAAAATGTCATCTAAGTACCAATTTCATAATAATAAAATACCCTTATAGGTAAGATTTTGAAAATGTGCAAGTTTTTATGAAAAAGCCGCCAGACTGATCAGAAAAGTATGCAGGCAAAGTGTTAAATGTGATTTACTAACCTTTAATATTTAATTTCATATTTTATAATATAATATCATGTACTTTTATTTAGTTCTTCTTTATCTATATAATTGGCACTGTCTAAAGGGAGGCAACAATGGGAAAATACACCTTCTGTTGCTTAACAGCCCTTGTCAAAGAGCTAATAAGATATGTTTGTATAAGTGTGCTTTATTATTATTATTATTATTATTATTATTATTAGCACTGCATCTTACTACCCGTTCGGGTTATACGCACTTACGCTAATATGCAATAGTAGGGTGATTGTGAGATGAAATGGAGGACCTAGAGTTTAACGTGGAATCCGAACCACGGTGGAGGCCTGGCATTCCTCACATTCACAAGTTGTGATTAATACACATCTTGTCAGAGGTGAAGGAAGGGTTTGGCAATCAGATAAATCAGTGCCGGGACCGAGGATTGAACCCCGAACCCCCAACACAGAAGTCTGACACCTTACTCCTAGACCACCAAAGCACCCCTTGAGTGTGCTTAATTCTTTAAATAACTTTTTTGGCCATCCAAAAACCTATTCTTTTAAGTTTTCAGTTATTTGTCACCAAATTAACGAATACTCCAGTATTTTTACTAGAGTTGCAAAATCCCCTGTGTTTTCCAGGTGTGTAGCAACACTGCTGCTATTAGACTAGAAAGAAAATTTATTTTCACTTTTTAACTTACTTCGAAAAAAAGGAGGTGGTTTTCAATTCGACTCGTATGTATTATTTTTATGCATATACAATGATGTTTTTTGTTTTGTTTTTTTGTAGAGCAAGTTCTTCTGATGGTCCCATAATAAATTTATTCTGAATATATTTTCATCATGCTAAAATTCAACAAAAAAATTGTTGTAGGTATTATAGAAGCCAAATTGTGTTTGTGTGTATTAAGTGCACCGCTGCAGTGGGTAAAAAGTGTTATATGTTGTACAAGGTACACCAGCAAACACAATAACTGCTGATTTAAAAGTCTTCATCGAAAATGTGCTTTCGGTTACAAGCCACTTTACACAAAGGTAGTTTGTGTTCCCTGTGGTGGTCAATCTGCGCAAACCCTGTTCTACAAACTTTTTTGATAATCACTCATTCATTAAACTAAGGCAATGAAAACAATGACTGGCATTCTCATTTGATAGACAATCGTGAATCAATGTGAGGTGCTCTGATTGTTGCTCGACAGTCTCATTTGATGTATGCTCACGTATCAAATTGAGCAAATCTTATTTTTTCTACATCATCTCTCTAGCTAACCTTGGATTAACATATTCCTGCACTCCAGAGTCTCTTTACATCATTTCTCTGTATTCCTTTCATATTTTTATCAATCCTTAGGTATCTCACATTTTGCGTTTCATGTGGACAGATTTTTTTAAACCTACCCATATTTTAAAATTTTAAATAAATTTGTTTGCAACAAATCAAACCAGCTTTAAAAAAATGCACTAAAATGTAAAAAATAATATTTTTCTAATCTTCTTTAAATGTTCACTTTTTTAAGTCGGAACCAAATTGATAACTAAAGCAAACTATTACCTACAAACTACAAAACCTATACAAACTGTACTACACAAGCTTGAATAAGCCTTATTTTTTTAAATCACTTGTCATTGGCCACAAAATGAAACAGACTGAGTTTTTTCTCATGAAGAAACTTGTCAACAAGAGGAAAGCTTGTGAACCAGTTGTCCAATTTAGTTATTAAGTAAGTTGCATGTAGTTGTCTTTTTTAGTTATTATTTTGGTGCAGACTTAAAAAAGTAAGAATTTAAAGAATATTAGAAAATAATTTTTAGTGTTTTATTTAAGATGGTTTGATTATTTTGTAAAAAGTTTTTTAATCTTTTAAAACAACTTTTTTTAAATTAAAGCTACCTACAAACATTTTACAAATCCTCAAATTTTAATCGATTGTATTACCACTGTAGTTGAGTAGGTGTTCCAAGTTTCACTTCTAGGTGTACCTAAAGTGGGTATAAAAATTGTTTACATAGTTGAAGAAATATATATACCAAGTGAAAATCAAGGGTTTGATAACAAAAACAATCATTATATTTTGTACAGCTTTAAAGTAAAAGATATAAACATTTTATACATTATTCTATCTGAATAAACTTTAAACTTTTATACAATATTCTATTTGAATAAATTTTTACAATCTTTTTTGTAAAATAAAATAAAATACAATAGTGTGATTTTATAGCTCTAACTCATGGCACTAAGATAAAGAGAAAAATGGAAAAGTTTTAGTTAGGTTAGTATATAAAACAATTTTTTGGGGTTAATTAATTACCGAGTTTTCTTTCTTTTGGATGAAAACATTACTTTTTAATTAAACTTTATTGTGTCAGTTATTAACATTTCCTGATCGTTAAGATTTTGGCAACCATCCAAGAACAAGTCTAGTAGGTACAACTTGTATCAAGTATACAACTAAATCTCTATTTGGAATTGGTCCAGAGCTTCATCAGGTACAACTTCTGGCTCTGTGAACAAAACACCAACTTTGTGAGAGTTGAAGTGAGACAAATAAATAGTTAAAAAGTTATTTTTGATTTTAAACTATTCAAGGTTCTCAGAAAACACAACAACTCTATTTCACTGAATCAAACATTTCAACACAGAGACACTAATAAATGGAATATTTATTTTTATAACAAACTTTATCTCAATTTAGTGGTGTTTTTATTATCAGTTTAAGTTTAGATGGATTTCATATTTACAGTGTGTGAGTGTAAAATATAATTATAAATTGTAACACAAACATAATTTCTGTATATATATTTTAGTTTCCTAGTGATTTTTATATCCGATTACAAAGTTTTATAAATAAAGTCAAAAGATTCTTTCAGGCCTAATAGCACATTTAAAAAAATAAAAAGTAGGAAAACTAAGACATTTGTTGTAATATTAATCTTTTCTTCCTCTTTAGAATTTGATTTTATTCCGGCGTTATCTTCTTCAAAGCAGTCACTTTCTTTGCATTTTTTGCAGACAGCTTTTGGCATAGTTTGAGCTATTTGCAAACCTTTCAGAGCATTGATTTTCATTACATTTGTTATCCTTTGAGGGCAGTATTATATGCCATTTTTAAATCTTTGTGTTTTGTTTTTCGTGTCACCAGTCATTTCTCATCTGCACGGATTCCACAAGTGCCCTATTGGCATTGTCCACTCTCTACTCCTGGAATCCCCTCGTGCGGATGATACATGAGCAAAATTTTAAAAGTGATTCATTAAGCACTTGTCTCCAGTTTTATTGGATTCCTGGTCACGCTGGTCTTTTAGGAAATGAACTGGCGGACCGGGTGGCCAAGGAGGCAAGTCTGGGTGTTATGTTTTTAGATCTGAAGGGTTATGTTCAGCGTGGGGTCTTACGCACCTGGCACGAGCAGTGGGTCTCGACCCCTGCTCAGAACAAGCTGCAGTCCATCAGGGACGGTGTGTCGCAGTAACCCTCTTCTATACCAAAGAAGAGAGGAGTTCATCGTGTGACGAGACTCCGCGTCAGGCATACATTTCTAACCCAGAGATTTTTATTGAGAGGGGATCCACCTCCACTGTGTGAATTTTGCGATGCTCCCCTTACAGTGTACCATATTTTGGGGGTGTGTTGCAAATATGCCCTTATTCACCTAGCTTTTGATTTTAAAAGTGACCATTTTTTACTACGCGACAGTGCGGAAGGAGTTATTTGTTTACTCCATTTTATACGCCAGGCGAATCTTTTTAGTGCCATTTGAGTCACTTTCGTAAAGTGACTCATCTGGATTTTATCTCATATTGAGACCTTTTTAACATTTTAGTATACTTTAACATGTTTGTCTTGTCTTTTTAACAGATTAGTATTCTAAAATGTTTGTCTTGTCTTTTTAACAGATTAGTATTCTAAAATGTTTGTCTTGTCTTTTTAACAGATTAGTATTCTAAAATGTTTGTCTTGTCTTTTTAACAGATTAGCATTCTAACATATTTTGTCTTGTCTTTTTAACTTACATATTATTTTTATATGTTCATTTTGTCTTTCTATTGGAGTGATACACCTGAGTTTTTTTTAGCAGGTGTTTCACTCAATTTGTACTATGAGCCCATTTGAGCACTCCTATGGAGTGTTTCAAATAGGTGTTTTCTCATATTGAGAGATATTCTTTTTGTATTTGTATATTTTGTTTTCACCATTTTATAGAGACAGATAAATAATATGACTCTCTCCTATGGAGATTTTACTATGTATTCATATTATGTTAAGGACCTAATGACCTCATTGTGTCGATGGGCCTTTTAACACTAATACTAATAATAATTGTAATAATAATAATTTATCCCTTGAGGTGTGGTGGTTTCTCCTAAAAACCACCTATAATTTGATTTTTTCGCTCAGAGGAGCAGTGGTTTACATTCGAAACCATCCTTGATCGATAGAACTCTGCTGCTATAATTGGGGCATCCACAAACTACTTGTTTGGACATTTATTTTTCATGTTGGATAATATGTAAATAGTTAAACTTTGTTGTTGACATGTTTTTGACATTAAATATATGAAATATTATTTTGATAAAAAAAAGTAACCACATTAGCTATTATAGTTTATAAAATAGAAGATTTTTATGCATGACATTTGAGATTTAAAATGTTTGTGTATTTATTATTATTATTATTATTATTATTATTATTATTATTATTATTATTTAAAGGCCCATTGACACAATGTGGTAATTTGGGCCTTGACATATAGAAACACAGTAAAAACCCCATGTTGGAAGAAAATGATATATATATAGAGCGCCCGTTGCAATGAGCGGGTGGATACGAAAATAAAATACAATATACAATAATAAAAATATGTATTTAAATAAATTAATGAGAAAATGTCCATTTGAAACACTCCATAAGAATGCTCAAATGCACTATTAACATGTTTTAAGTGATACACATGCTAATAAGAAACCTCAGGCGTATGAACTATATTAAAGATTTTTTAAAAAAAGTTTTTAAAATATAAGAAGTTAGTTAAAAGAATGAAACAAACAGACTAAAATATAAAATAATAAAAAGACAAAACAAACATGTTAAAGCATACTAAAAGACGTGTTAAAAAGACAAAACAACATTTTAAGGTACGGTAAAAATGTTAAAAAATAATCTCAATATGAGATAAAATCCAAATGAGCCATTTTATAAAAGTGACACAAATGGCATTAAAAAGATCCTTCTGGCGTATAAAACAGAGCTAACAAATAACTCCATCTGCGCTGGCGCATAATAAAAAACATAGCTCATCTTTGAAATCAAGAAGCAGACGGATAGGGACATATTTGAGACACTCCACCAAAATGTGGTACACACTAATAAGGGGAGCATCGCAAAACTTACACACTGGAACTGGAGGTGGATCCCCTCTCAATAAAAAAAATGGGTCCAACGCAGAACCTTGTTAGGATGACCTCATTTCTTCTACACTTTCGTATAGAAAGAACCACAGCGACACACCGTCCCTTATGGAACTTAAGCTTGTTCTGAGCAGGGGTCGAAAGCCACTGCTCGTGCCAGGTGTGTAAGACCCCACGACGAACACAGCCCTTCAGGTCTAAAAACATGACACCCAAACTCGCCCAGAGGGAGATGAACTGCCTCCTTAGCTGCCTGGTCCACCAGTTCATTTCCTGAAAGACCAGCATGACCAGGAATCCAGCAAAAGGCGAGCCAGGTGCTTAATAATCAATTTGTAAATTGTGCTCGTGTATTATCTGCACAAGTGGATTTCAGTAGTATAAAGAGGACAAGGCCAACAGTGCACTCATGGAATCCGTGAAGATGAGAACAGAATTGTGAAAGTTACGATATTCAAAATAAAAAGATTTAAAAATGGCGTATAATTCTGCCGTGAAAACAGATTTAAAATTGTTTCCCTCCACAACAAAGGCGCATCCCACAGAGGCCCCACACTTTGAACCATCCGTTTATATGAGCTGAAAACCCTGAGAGCGAGTGAAGAGGAGCTCGTTAAAGGTCCTCTCATAAATAGCAAGTGGAGTGGTAGCTTTAGAAAACTTGGCAAGATCAAAATGACATTTTGGAAGGCGTTTCTTCCAGGGAGAAACTCGACGTGGAGATATGGGGATAGCCTTTGGCAGGACTATCCCACATGTGTCAAACACCTAAAGCATTCAGTTTACAACCGGCTTTGCACTACACCATTTGGTTTCATACAAGACACAATTGGGGGGATGGAATACAGGACGGTAAGCAACATGCTTTGGCAAGCAATGCAGCTTAGACACTTAAGATGCCAGAAGATAGGACCGCCGGTAAGAAAGAGGGGGCTCAAAGCGTCGGCACAGATGCTGATGACTAGACTGGTACGAAAATTACAGTAGCCAGACGAATGCCAGCATGATGGACACTACTTAGCATCTTTAGCGCCGAAGGTCTAGCTGAGCTATAAATAAAGCTGCCGTAATCAAGTTTTGATCTCACCAAGGCTCTATAGAAGCGCATCATGGTTTCCCTATCAGCACCCCAAGAACGACCACTAACTACTTTAAGTAAACAATGCTTTTACACACCTCATTTTCTGGTCTTTGATGTGGGAAATCCAAGTTAATTTAAAATCAAATAAAAGTCCCAGGAACTTTACGGTCTCTTAGACTGGTAAAGCAACGTGGTTCATTAAAATAATTGGGGCTGGTTATATTCTGCGTAATGTGTGGAAGTGGACGAATGTCTGCTTAGCTGCAGAGAAGCGAAAGCCATTATGCGATTCCCATATCCATAGATTGTTGACAGAGAGTTGTATCTGCCGTTAAGACCTGTGGAGACTAGACGAACTGCAATAAATTGCGTAGTCATCCACAAAAAGGCATGAACAAACATGTAAGCGCACGTTGTTGACAATGCTATTTATTGCAATAGCGAACAACGTACAGCTCAAAATACTACCCTGAGGCACCCCATTTTCTTTAATAAAATCATCGAATAAGGTGTTGAATCAACCTTACCCGAAAGTGTCTGTCCGACATAAAATTAGATATAAAAACAGGGAGGTTCCCTCGGAACCCCCAATTTAAAGTGTTTTTAAAATTCCATACTGCCAGGTGGTTTCGTATGCTTTCTCCAGATCAAAGAAATCAGCCAGAAGATGCTGCTTATGAAGGTGTTACGAACAAGGTAATCCACTGTGGATCGATTACGGCGAAAACCACAATGAATATTAGATAGTAGATTGTGGGATTCTAAATACCATATAAATCGTTTTTTGATAATTTTTTCCAATATTTTGCATACACAGCTAGTTAAGGCTATCGGTCTATATATAACCAGATGGATCCAATTTACCTTTGTCATTTTTATGAATCGATATAATGGTTGCTTGCCTCTATAGTGATGGGAACTGATGAGATTCCCAAACACTATTGTAGAGGTCCAAAAGAAATGTCTGTCCGGCAGAGGAGCAGTTGTCGCAACATTTCATTACGGGTGTCATCCAGTCCGGAAGCGATGCTGCCGGCCTTGGATAGAGCTTAGGTCAGTTCATCTATGGTAAGGGGGAGTTATAATCTTCCTCCGACTTTGACCAAAATCAATAGTATGAAGCTCAATGTTCCGCTTATGCACCACAAACTCGTTATAGTAGCTTGAGTGCTTGAGATTGTGAAGAACATCGAGCCCAATACATTAACGAACTCTACAGGGGACGCAAAAAGAGAACAATAGGAATTTTGACTAATAGAATTTAGGGATGGAATCCCTCACCGCCGCGATGCCGTCGAAGTAAAATCTCCAGCCTTAACATCGACGTCAGAAGAATGAGGTTCATCAAATACTGTGAGCTCGCGAAATTTATCCCAGTCACCACGTTTAAGCACCCATTGGGGTAACCGTACTGTACTGGGAGAATATTGGAGTGGTGAAAGCGGAATGGGAAAGTGATCGCTGAAACATAGGCATGCATCCGAGTGAACCTCCCAAAGGAAGTGAGCAGCAATCCCGGGGCAATATATAAAGTTGGGTCGATGGCAGAGGATACACCATTAAAGGCGGAGAAGTGTGTCTGGGTCCCGGTGTTCATTAGCACATGGTTTCCCAAGATAAGAATATCCTCTACCATCCTCCCATGGGCGTCTTTATAGTTAGACCCACACCAGGTTATGAGGGAGGACCTTTTTAGGTCCTCTTGCCTTTCCCAGTCTCTCCTGGACCTCCCGCTTCAGGAGAGGATTTGATTTATTCTGGAGAGACTGGGTCGGTGGATCCTTGCACGAAGGCTTTGTTAAGGCCTTCGACACTTTCTTTACAGTATTTTTTCTCGGCAGTTCCTCGCTGGTCCTTCCTCAAGGCACCAGTGGGACTCACCTTTGCGGCCTCACCTGTACTGCCCCTCATCACGACATCTGGAGATACAGAGGCGGGATTGAGTGGCTCGACAATGGTCGCATGTAATTTAGGGCCCCGAAATCGGGAGGTTCCCCTAGGACAGGCGCGGATACAGGGGAGGGTCAAAGGGTCAGCTGACCCCCCTGTGGTGTTTAGAAAATTAATTTAAAAAATGTATAT
>CABFWB010006997.1:0-17109 GCA_902151455.1 Timema bartmani
ACAGTTGCCTTCCAGCACAAGTACCCGGTGACCCAATGTTCTAATCCGTGTGGCTCCAAAAACGGGAAGAGTGACTCCCCTGAATAGATATTGTTTTGTCAGCCTCGATGGCTCTAAAACAGAACCATTTATACTTCAAATCAGTCCAGGTGCCGAGACAACGAGGAATAGTTGTTTTGAGTTGTCAGGGTTTCGTCCTAATGTTTACTAGCTAATCATAACAATTAAACTAGACCAGTTCTTTCGCTCGCTTATTTCAACACTGTTATGTTAGTTTTAAACAAACATCTCAATACAGAGCAGGGTGATTAGATAGTAATATTTGCTGTGGGTGAAATGGAAAACTTTATCTATATCTGAACGGACAATCAATATAGAAACCTAATTAATTATATAATAGATAGAATTTAAAAAAATCCACACCCAAGTTTTCCTAATAATTTGCATTATTAAAATGAGAAAGAAACAAAAGTTATAGTTTTCACCATATCTACTCCCTGGTAAATATTCTATAGTAATATTTGGCTTTTTTTTAAAGATCATATCATATCTGCTAACACATATAATTAATTAAACAAATCAACCAATAAAGATGAAATAACAAACTAATAATTTTTAATACATAGATTATGCTAGGTGTGCTCAGTAATATATTGGGAGAATCATGGATAAAAATGTAATCAAAATTTCACATTATTTTGGTTGTTCATAAACAAGCTATAAGTAAGAATATATACAAGTAGAATTAATTTTAAAGATAAAGTGAAGTGTAAGAAAGTTAATGTTTTACTGTACAATTAATTGAACAAAACTAGAAGATCTGAGGAGTTGCAAATTATATTTAGATTACGGGTGTAGTGGCAACAAATTTCAAACAAATAAACCATTTATTTTTATTACAAAATGAAACATTTTAACCAAAGTAAAATACTCTATCACTTTAGACTATATTTTAAAACAAAACTAAAACTTTATATGAATAAGCGAACACATTTTGTTTGGTTTAATGTAAAACCCAATAGGCTAGAATATTTTTAATAACTATACATATAACTTTAAACACAATTAATAAGAACTTTTTTGAAATATACTTGCTAATTTCTCTTTCAGTTTAATTTTCTTTTTACAACTTAACTGTGTACAAAATAAAAAGTTATCCAGGCAAATTCATGTTAAAATAAACTTTAATAATCATTCAGGAAAGGGTGAACGTAAGGATAGTAATACAAGTGATAGTAGTAAAAATAAAATATTCTCTTTGAAGACAAGCTCTTTTTATTTCTTTATATTCCTTCTAATTCATTGAAGGGACCGTGTCAAAGTAAATGATGCAAAACTGAAAGTAATGAGGTAGCTCTATACCTTTAAAAGAAAGTGTATTTGTATCGATTTTAAATTTATAATAATTGCTCTTATTACTTAAAACTTTCTAGTATTACTTTTTTAGACAAATGTGTGCGTTTACAAAAAAAAATTGTTTGAAACATTTAATTTTTGTCGATGGCGTGTAAATTTTATTTACCTAAATCTTTAAATCTATGTTATTAAATATCTCCAAATATTTAATGATCTACGAGATCACTATTAGACTATAAATAAACTGTTTATTTATAAATCTACAAATTATTTTGTTACTAACTGTATCATAAACAATATTATTAATCTTTACTAATTTAATAACTTATTTGATATTTTCTTATAAAATTAAGTAAAGACTTTATCAATAATATTAATATAATAAAAATAGGTAGATTTACTTAAACTAAGCTGATTTTAATAATAAAAATTATTTTATATAATTAATTAATACTGTGTATATTATTATTACTATTAATTATAAAAGGTATTTTTGTATACAATATAAAACAGTGTTATCATAATCAATAAAATTTGATTAAATATATATGTTATACAGTGGCAGAAAGCATATATTGCTTCATTTGTAAAGGAGTAGTTAAATATTTGTATTAATGAGGCCACCTATCGGAGCGTTGGTCCAAGTTTCAGGTGTCCAGAAATCCCACGCTATTTAACAAATGGTTTGTTATTTAGAATTATGGTTCACACCAAAATTAAAGCGAAGGTTAGTAGAAACCTGTCACTATTGATTTGAAAATCTTACATTTTGAGTTTTTTTCTGTTTTAAAATATTGATTTGATTGTTGACAATTAGCTCAATAAAGTTTTACGGGAAATATATCATATCTGGGAACAAAGTAAATGGCTAGAAATATAGATCTTGCCTTGTTCAGACAAAGGCAAAAATATTAGCGACGTTTTGGTTAAATTTAGTGGCTCATTAAGAAGAAATTCGTAATACTGTTAGAATTTGAACCATCGTTCAAATATTTAAAGAATATGTTTATATTTAAACACCGAAAACAACTTTTTATTTTTTAAATAATGTACTAAACTAGCTTGTAGTTTTAAAATTGTATTTGTCATAAATGTTATTCCTCCTAACATGGACACTATCCATAGATCCTAATATTCTCACTCATTTGGAGGATTTTAAAATAAACTCCATAAATTACAGCACTAATTTTAACAACCAAATTAGAAAAATGATATAAGCTAGCACCAAGATTATTAATTACTTTTACCTAGAACAACATATCTTAGCCAGTGCTGTGACTCGCTTCGGTGGTCGTATTGTCTAAGAACTATGACTGAGAGGTCGGGGTTCGAATTATGGTCAGGTGTACTGAGTTTGGTTTTTTTACTAAATGGTTTTCCACGAAAATGTTCGCATCCTTCCTCTAAATTCAACCTTCCCCATCCCAAACACGTTACTGTAATTAGTTTATATACGTACAGCCCGAACGGGTAGTAAGATGCGGTGAAAGAAAAAAATGTGGTGTGAGAAATATTGATATACTTGTAAGAAGATTAACTGATTGAAAATTAGCTGTAGGCATACAGCCGTTCATATACCGTTGGCTGCAAGTATTATTATTGTAACTCATTTCTAGAGAGTATAAGTAATGCAACTTGTCTATATTAAAAATATATTCAATTGATAGTTTAATTTACGACTAAATTATCTATTAACAACCTAATGTTTAATATATTAAATTAAATATGAAAATAAAATATTAAATTTATTTGTGCAATTTTTTTAAAACTCTACTATTCACCTCTAATTTTTTTAAACCAAACGTGAGCTACAATTAAACCCCTTTCAGCTGTCTGTATATTCAATTTAGTTTAAAATGTATGTTTGGATACAAGAATTGAGCGTGGGACCTTAAGGCCGGTTTCTTATTCAGCCTTAGTAAGCCTCAAGTGCGTCACTACACTAAATACAAGATTCACTTACCTGGACTATAATGGGATGGGTTAGTTTCACATGTAAAATTAATCCATTACATTCTGGTTTAGGTTGGTGTAGTCCTGTATTTAGTGTAGTGCTGCACTTGAGGCGTACTAAGGAACCGGCCCATTCCATTCTTGTCTAGAGTTGGTGTAGTCCTGTATTTAGTGTATTGCTGCACTTGAGGCTTACTAAGTCTGACTATGAAACCAGCCCTTAGTCTAAGCGTATCAATGCCCTACCAATGAAATACCCAGGACTCCTGTATTCAGCTTCATTATTCCCCCAACACTTTAAGGAAAATTCTGGTACTGACGTGTGTGCTTGTTGGCTAATAAATAGCACAGTTTACGTTGACTCAATGTCGTACTTAATGAATGTAGACATTTCGCACCAGTTTATTAATAAAGCTACCACACCCGATATCATCATTGAGGGGAACTACAGGTCTTATAGAGAACAGCCTTATCTCCGCTCTCTTTCTCTGTTAACTGTTGCCAAATATACTCACTTTCAGTTATGTTGCAGGTTGGTGTGCTGAGTTAAGAATGAGCTACTTGCAACGTAGACAAACCAGTGTTTACAAGATTATCTTATATTTTAGGGGAGACAAACCACCCGAGAAACAATAAAACAACACGTTTTACCAATAGTAGCCATGTAGTTCCCTCAGAGATGATATCCGGTGTAGGCCTACACCGAGTTGTGTTCGAGCCCTGTCCACTCAGATACAAGTGCGAGAGAGAAGTTTCTACTACTGCTACTATTAGCACCGCGTCTTACTACCCGATCGGGTTGTACACACTTACACTAATGTGCAATGGTAGGATGATTGTGAGATGAAATGGAGGACCTACAGTTTAACGTGGGATCCGAACCACGGTGGGAGGCCTGGTATTCCACACATTCACAAGTTGTGATTAATACACGTCTTGTCAGAGGTATGAAGGAAGGCGTTTGGTAATCAGATAAATCTGTGCCTGGACCGAAGATTGAACCCCGGACCTCCCATCACAGAAGTCTGACACCTTACCCCTAGACCGCCAGGTATCCGATAGAGAAGTTATTATATCAAAGAGAGAGAGAGAAAGACGCACTTGAGAGAGTTATCGTAAAGGAAATGTCTAAAGAAGGTAATGATGATAGTGTTAGTAAGAAAGGGGAAGAAGAGCTGCTCCGGTCTCCCCCCCAACCCCCCTTAGGAACTCGTCCTAGTGTTAGTAAGAAAGGGGAAGAAGAGCTGCTCCGGTCTTCCCCCCAACCCCCCTTAGGAACTCGTCCTACCTTGGCAGACGCTCAAAGCGGCGCCGAAGCGTCGGGTGAGGCAGACCCTGGCGAGGCTCCCAAAAACCGGGGGAAGCGCCGGTTGTGGGAGGGTAACGGGGGCAGAGGGTCCGACCTTGGGTGACCTATGGCTCCAGAAGACATCCTCTCCTCCGAGGACGCTTCAGGCCGCGAGTAATATCGCTGCTGTTAGTTTGTTTGTACTGCTTTAAGAGCACTTTGAGTGAACGCACCCCCACCGGTGGTTGTGTGGACAAAGGCGTCAGTCTCAAATCCTGACCTGGTGTACTGAGGGGTTTCTACTTTGTCACATAGAGAGAGTATTATACAGTGCATTACGCAACTTAGACCTGACGTCTGTGTAGGTGATATAACACATTGTAACCTTTATTATTCCTGGAACGTCGAAAGGAAGAGTGTGTGTGTATGTGTCTGTGTGTGTGTGAGGAGGGGTAGATGAACAAACAGATTGACCTTTCTCCATGCAATGTGCGGTGTCCTCATGGTTTACTTACCCGTAATGGTCTGACCTTTCCACGTGGGAATTATCCGTATCAGTGGGTCAACGTCTCGTATTACAGGCTGTCCAGTATGTCTAGTATTACAGGCTGTCCAGTATGTCTAGTATTACAGGCTGTCCAGTATGTACTAGTATTACAGGTTGTCCAGTATGTCTAGTATTACAGGGTGTCCATTATGTCTAGTATTACAGGGTGTCCAGTATGTCTAGTATTACAGGTTGTCCAGTATGTCTAGTATTACAGGGTGTCCATTATGTCTAGTATTACAGGATGTCCAGTATGTCTAGTACTACAGGTTGTCCAGTATGTCTAGTACTATAGGGTGTTTAGTAAGTCTAGTACTATAGGGCGTTTAGTAAGTCTAGTACTATAGGGTTTCCAGGAATCACGATAAACCATCTCTTCACTTTGAGATGGTTTTTTAAATGAACAACATATCTATGAATGAATTGAGTTTGAATCCTGGTAGCTCGTTAGGCCTCATCAAAACGTTCAAGGAGGTTAACTTTGGTTTTAGAGGATTTCATATCGGTTACAGATGGCGACAAAAATAGTTTAGTGCGAATTTGTTGGTCCTATTATCTTTATACGCATGCAAAGGCGTGAATCTCGTTAAGTATGGTTTTACGAAGAAGGGTAGTGAGACATGGCACATGTAAAAAATAAAAAAGAACATCGAGCTAAATTGGGCTGGCTTTTAGTTATGAGTTTCCTGTTTTGACATCAGATGAAGCTGGTAAAACTTTTATATTTGTCTATATGCTCGTTATATTACTAATATTACAATATCCCTTGTTCAACTGTAGATTATTTAATGGTGTATGACTGACTGTATGTAGCTATCTAAGGTTATGTTAGTTAGAAAGGATTTGTGTATAGGAAAAGAACACTTAAATGTACGCAAAGATTAAGGTAGGAAAATCTTTCTAATAAAATTAACTCATTTAAAATAAATAAATAAATATTGACACACACACTATAATACTCTCTCATAGTTACTATACGTAGGTTGTAGAAAAGTTTTAAGAAATCCGTCACCACTGCCCTTAATTTGAGAACTTGAATAAAACTAAAATAAATTGTCCCAGAGTATGACTGCGTATCATCCAAATATCATGCTAGAACAAAATCCATCCAACTCTTCAATCTCTAGTTCCAGGTACAAATAGAAAGAAAGATAATTGTAAGCCCAAATTTTTTGTTTTTGTAAGCATATAAAACCTTAGGATTGATCATAATATTAAGGCAGAAAACGGTCACGATTACAACCCCTTTTCTATATGAGAAAGTAAAATGTATTTGTTTATAAATTAATAGCATTTTATATCTAATATTTTGATTTATATTTACAAATTAAAATATGATTATAAAAGAGTCTATACTAATCCAGAAATATGGTTAGATTGTTAAACCGCTCCTTATAAAGGTACAAAGCCAGCAGGATTACACAAACTATGTAAATTACACCGAGCAATAAATCGCCAGCGAATAGGCAAGTTCGCAAAACCGCTACCAGAGCCGGCGTGTCATGAATATTCATTTTGTTTACAAGTAAATTAGCATACGTTACGTAGTTCAATTTACATATTTTATTGTTTGTATATTAAGGTAACAGGAATTTTTCTTTGTGTATCATTCTTGTCCTTCTTAAAAAAGTTAGATCTTAACAGCTTGTTATAAATGGACATGACGGGGATATGTGATTAATAAGTTTGTGCAGGAGGGGGTGAAGGGGTGGTGGTGGTTTTACTGGCATATTAATATGAGATACAGCTCAACATCAATTAAGATAGAATGGAAACTACCCGAGTTAACGTTTGATTTAAGTCACAAAGAGTTGACGTCTGATTGAAGTCACAAAGAGTTGACGTCTGATTGAAGTCACAAAAATTTAACATCTGATTGAAGTCACAAACATTTAACGTCTGATTGAAGTCACAATCATTTAACGTATGATTGAGGTCACAACTATTTAACCTATGATTCAATTCACAAACATTTAACTTATCATTGAAGTAACAAACATTCAACGTCTGATTGAAGTCACAAAAGTTTAACGTCTGATTGAAGTCACAAAAGTTTAACGTCTGATTGAAGTTACAATCATTTAACGTCTGATTCAAGTCACAAAGAGTTAAAGTCTGATTGAAGCCACAAACATTTAACGTATGATTGAAGTCACAAACGTTTAACGTATGATTGAAGTCACAAACATATAACGTCTGATTGAAGTCACAAACTTTTAACGTTGGATTCATGTCACAAAGAGTTAACGTCTGATTGAAGCCACAATCATTTAACGTATGATTGAAGTCACAAAGAGTTAACGTCTGATTGAAGTTACAATCATTTAACGTATGATTGAGGTCACAACCATTTAACGTATGATTGAAGTCACAAAAGTTTAACGTCTGATTGAAGTCACAAACATTTAACGTTTGATTGAAGTCACAAACATTTAAAGTCTAATTCAAGTCACAAAGAGTTAACGTCTGATTGAAGTCACAAACATTTAACGTATGATTGAAGTAACAAACATTTTACGTCTGATTGAAGTCACAAAATTTTAACGTCTGATTGAAGTCACAAACATTTAACGTCTGATTGAAGTCACAAATATTTAACGTATGATTGACGTCACAAACGTTTAAAGTCTGATTCAAGCTACAAACATTTAACGTCTGATTGAAGTCACAAACATTTAACGTCTGATTCTAGTCACAAAGAATTAATGTCTGATTGAAGTCACAAACATTTAACGTATGATTGAAGTCACAAAGAGTTAACGTCTGATTGAAGCCATAAAGAGTTAAGGTAGGATTAAATTAACATGTATACAGCAGGGGTTCTCAAAATGTGCGTCACGACGCCCCGGTTCGTCGCCGGTCTTGGTCTGAGGCATCATGGTTATAAGGACAAACAAAAAATTATAATGTATAGTGAAAATCAGCATGAAAATTTTCAATACGTGTTTTCATACATTTTTTAGAGAATGGAATAAATCTTACAAGGAAACATATAACTTTCTCCGGTGAAAACTCTTTCTACATATGAGTACTCCTTGAAAACTTGCCGTGGCGTCGTGAGCAACTTCCTCCCTTACAGTCTGAAAATGGACTGAGCCAAGGTCAAGATTTTGTTTGAATATGGAGTGTAGGGGCGTCGCACGTAAAATATGACATTTGAAGGGTGGGCTCAATAAGTTTGGGAACCCTGGGTATACAGTGTTGGTGGTTTTAATTATATGTTATTATAAAATGATATCACCATCTTAAGACAAATATTAATTAATTTATTTACTTAATCTGAGCTAATCTCAAACCTCAAAATGATGTTTTCCCCCTCAACTCACACTTTATAAAGAAACACAACTCTACTATTTAGTAATATAATATTTAGTTTGCTCACCATCGTTACTTCATCCCAAAGAATTAGAGCATCCAGTACTCACCTGAAATGAAACCAAATATACATTTAAACAACCACTTTAGATATATACATACCTAATCACGCAGTTCCCTTATGGGGTAGGCAAAAACTTGTACATATAACTAAAAACACTTCGTACTAAATCCATCCTCACTAACTTTCTCCACACTTCCCTATCCTTGCATACTCCCTTCAATTCAACAACATCCATACACCGAGTCATACATGTAATTTTGTTCTTAAAACTCTAAATGTTTTTCTTTTTCACACACTCGTCTAATACATTTAACCACTTCTTACATAGCCTACCCCATCCTTTTGATCCACACACTCTACCTTCATCACTCGGTCCACACTCATCCTCTCAACATATCCAAACTAACGTAAGACACTTCTTTCACATTGACCTCTTGGATTACCTTTCAAATCGGACTACTTCACAACCCATTCATCACTGACTTTGTCCATTCAAGTGTTTCCCCATAGATTACTCAGATATCTCATTACAACTGCAATCACCTTCCTCTTGTGTTCCTCCTGACAAACCCACGTTTCACATTCATAAAACAATGTTGGCGTTTACACAATTTTAGGTAATGCCATCCTTACCTCTTTTGAAACTTCATTCTTTGCAATATTCCACATACATACATACATCTACTTTCCAAGATGCATTCACCCATCTGTCGATTTCACCATCTATACTTTCATTATTACATAACTTTCTGCCCAGATACACAAAATAACTCTCTTGTTCTAACAGTTTTATATTTATACCAAGCCAAAAATCATTTCCTGAGATGTCACTATCAAAAACTATCACCTGAATTTTGGAGACATTTATACGAAGATCTATTCTGCCTGTCACTACATTTAAACGATTTAATGCATTCTGCAAGTCACCTTCATTCTCAACCATTGATATGGCATCATTTTCATATAACATGAATTCTCAAATTCACATTGTTCATTTGTTGTTATCCAACCGCGTCCTCACAAAATTCTCTCATAAACCTATCCATGAATGCATTAAACCACCATGGAGACATAACACAACATTGTCTAGCACCCTGTTCAATATCAAAACATTGGCTCAAAGCTCCATCCACCCTTACGCACACTTTGCTTCCATCATACACAGTCATAATTGCATTTACTAGCCAAGCATCCACACCATACTCCTATTCACCCGATCGTACGCTTTCTCCAGATCAAAGAATGCACAATAAACTTTATTCCTTTTAATATGATTATAAAATGAATAATTAATTGTGTGCTTGTTAAATAACAGAGCAAGAATGTAGATTATAATTTTGACCTTTTGAATATTTTTACTATAATAGTGAAAAATAGGTTTTTCTTGTAATTACTCTTTTAAATTTACAATCATATTTATAACCAGGGAAATGATTTACTAATACATTTATTATTTTTTGGCACATGACTCGTTTTTCTATCTACTATACAATAATTTATATTTATTTTACCAATGGTTCATATTTCTCAGAGATTTAATTAAATACTGAAATTTATATGTGAAGGTAAAACTAGTTTTTTTATTTGATTAATAAACAAAGCAATAAAATAAACTATGAATGTAGAAACATAAAACAAAGAACATATTTAATCGGAGTAAAATATATCCAAACAAATGATTTTAATAGTAAAAATATCAAAGTTTATTATTTCAAGTCCTAATGCGCCTTTGGATATATCTACCAACACAGAGCATGCAGTTAATTTTGTAAAATTATTTTTAAAACAAAATTTAATGTTGAGTTACATAATATTTTAAGGAATTAATTATAGTCAAAATTATATGATAAATTAAAGAATTTTGTGTTTTTGATGTAGATAAAAAAAAGTACATGTTAAATTATTGTTTGTTACTTTGTTGCTACACTGAGTTATACTATTATTGGATCAGGTTACCAAACATGATAAAAATTAGCCTGGTTATTTATGCCCATACATAATTTGCAAATATAGACATTGAAACAACGTTTAATGAATAAATAAGGGGGGAAAAAACACACACACACATTCTTTTCAAGATTTTTTTAAAAGTAAATACCAATAATTTCTCTCAAGCTAAACTGAATTATAAAGAAAAAATTAATTTTTTTTTTCTATCTGTCTTAGTATTATTGCCCTTGTGGTTCTGCATTATCTGAGCACTTCGCTTAAAATGACATTCTCTGCCACCTTAATGGCTCCTCTATTCAAACAAAACTTCACCTCTAAAAAAGAACAAAACTTTACAAACTTTCCACTTTACAGAAACACCAGGGTCCCGTACATTTCTGCAATTATTTGTTAACTTTGTTTTGATTGGGGTACAAGAACGGAATACACAAAATAGCTTTTCTACATTTAGAGCTTCATGCAGTTTAAAGTAGAAATAATGTTTATCTGTGGAGTTATTAATGGCGGACAGAGTTTAATTTTGAAAGCTAATGCAAACACTGGAGTGAAATCAGTCAATAGAGAATCACATCATTCAGAACAAAATCTTTTACGTATTCAAAGTAGATAATTAATAAATTTCTAGTATATATATATATAGAGAGAGAGAGAGAGAGAAAAAGAGAGAGAGAGATAGAGAGAGAGCAAAATAAATATAGTTACAATAATGTAGCTTTTAAATTTTAGAGAAGCTGATAAGTTTTGAAAATTATATAAAATTCTTCATTAAAAATCTAGAGATTTTTATAAAAAAAATACTGTAACAAAACGATCTCGGACGTTTCAAATAATTTATTTAAGAATTGGTAGATTTAAATATTGAATTTTATTCTGAAATAGAGTAATTCTAATTGATTTTGAGCTAAGAATGAAATATACTAAATTATATTGAAGGGTGTATGAATTAATAAACAAAATAGTGAGACAATTTTAGTTATTTAAATAATTAACAGACGTTCTAAAAGCAGTAATATAAAAATACATATTTTACTACATTATAATCAAATGTTCTTAAAATTATTATGGAAATAAATAATAAATTTGGGAAAAGTTCCAGATATTCCTCTTATTCAATCAATGTTTAGCTGACATAGTTTTTTAAATCAATAATTTGATACGTTAACTCCATTTACCCTGAAAGCTAAAAGACCTACCTTGACTGATAACATTATGGTGAAACTTGTAAGATTTCTACCTTAATTGGTTCCACTATGGTGCAGCTTATAATATATTTCCATAGTGTAATCAATCAAGGTCAGATTGTTACCTTGCTTGGTTTCACTATGGTGTATCTTATAATATAGGTCCATAGTGTAATCAGCCAAGGTAAGACTGCTACCTTGCTTGGTTACACTATGGTGTAGATTATAAGACAGAGCCATAGTGTAATCAGTCAAGGTAAGACTGATAACTTTAAGAGTAAACTAAATGTATACTAAACAAAGTATGGATATTATTCAAAGATATATTTATGACCTTGAAAATATTGTTGTCTAAAGAATAAAGTTTGGCATAAATCTTACAAGAATATAAGCTAATGGTAATACAAATTTAATAAAAGTCCAGCATGGGAAGTGTTTAATCCAAAGGCATTATTTTCCCACACATATAACATTTAAATTACAAATTTAAGGTGTTTCCATGGTCTAGACATTCGCACGCAGTTTCAAATCAACGCGTCTATTCAAATGAAGTATTTCCGACCGGCCCCAAGCTCGTGCATTTTTCACACGCAATAATATAAACAACAGCGCTTTATTTTGCATTACAGTGGAACCTGGATAGTTCGAACTTGAAGGGACCAGGAAAAAATTCGAATTATCCAAAAATTCTAATTAAATAAATTTCTTAAAAGGAATTCCCTTTTCAACTTCCTTTATCACCACTACTTTTTCAGCCAAATTTAATTATTTATAGGACTGTGGTTTAGACAGTGACTTCACGATACACACACACAAACAATAATGTACAATATGAACTAAACGAAACTAAAACTAAACCAAAACCAAAGGACAAAACAAAATAAACTCGCATGTCACAAGAATATCGCTACGACCGAATAACTAAGAACAGCGACGTAACCACTCGAGAGGTTTGACCTCGACTAACGGAGTACAGAACTGTACGTGCAAGCAAAGACGTATGGGTTAGCGGGGGAGGGGGAGGGGCGTGAAGAAGGGTACTGACCGCATTCCAACGTTGCCTCCCCTGTTTCCAAAACTATAACAAAATGGCGCCGCAACTAGAAGTAGAAAAACATTACTGCACAGTACATTACAACTTACGAAAAGTTCAAATAAACCAAAACAAAATATGAACTATCCACGATTTTTTAATATTATTTTGATACAAAATTCATGGAACCAGGTAAAAAATTCGAATTAAAGACGATTTGGAATTACGAAAGTTTGAATTAGTCGGGTTCCACTGTATAATGTTTTAATATCTGATTTATTATAAAAATTTGCATTCACCAGAGCACGGAATTCAAATACACAGTTTTGTTTATCTGTCTCCGTTATATTACTACCGATTTGGCTGTATGCATATTAACTAATTAATTACGCTAATGTGTTTAATATGAGGAAAGCTGAATTTATAAAACGTACACCTCAATTTTCATGGCAGGAGAATGTATTAAACCCGACTGGGATTTAATCCCTGATCTGCCAAGTCCAGTCTACTGCTAGAACACACCACCACCATGAAGTTTTATTGTGCTGTGAACTTTCTTAATGTATTGAAAAGTGTATCAAACCTGTTATATTTATTTCGAGAGTAAAGAAAGCTAAGTGCTAAATAATGGATTAAGTTTGATTAGATACTGCTTTATAATTACGTGGCCAGAACATATGCCTGTGCAAAGTTATTCATTTATCAAATACAGCTTTTATAATTTGATGAGCACACATATTATTTAAAGGTAAACTATTTAAAAATCTACATTATCAACTATCCATAAACACATTTTCTTAATGTTACTTATATTATAGATAATTTTTATATGTTATTTTTAATAGCTTTTAAATAGCTATTATTTTTTTGTAGACTTATTAGAATAACTACTGTTAATAATAAAAAATATATATGGCCTTCTCTTATACACAAGAACCTTCCTATCTCACGGCATTGTTATTAAATACTTCCTGCTATTATAAAATAACTTGTCCTGTGCAACATTTCTGTATCACAGTTTGTCTAACCTTCCTATCTCACGGCGTTGTTATTAAATCCCGTCTGCTTTTATAAAATAACTTGTCCCGTGCAGCATTTCTGTATCACAGTTTGTCTAGCCTTCCTATCTCACGGCGTTATTATTAAATCCCGTCTGCTTTTATAAAATAACTTGTCCCGTGCAGCATTTCTGTATCACAGTTTGTCTAGTCTTCCTATCTCACGGCGTTATTATTAAATCCCGTCTGCTTTTATAAAATAACTTGTCTCGTGCAGCATTTCTGTATCACAATTTGTCTAACCTTCCTATCTCACGGGGTTGTTAAATACCACCTACTATAGAAACATTCCTTTCACACTAAAGAATATTCCGGTTTGAACACTAGAAAGTACAATATTTTACTAAAGAAAACTAACTGGTATTCTAATATATTAATGTATTATTTAAAACCTGCGTATTAAATAAAGCATGGAATCAATCCTTAATTACATTTAATAAATATTACTTGATTTTCTTAGGTATTACGATTGTTAATTTTTTTAAATAACTATTTCATGTTAATAGTAAATTACATCGACTACACAAAAGAAATTATTTCACGCTATGTAGGATATTTTCAACTAAGTTATGTGTTCCTCAGAATAATGAATAAAGATTTGTATATATTGACATAATGCGTGAGTAGCTTGCCTAGTGTGTAATTTAACACATGAGACCTGAACTACAGTCTAATCTTAGTAGGAAAAAGCCTTTAAGAAAAGAAAAAAAAATATTGCTGTCAACACCGATTTTTTACTTTCTCGCTATCCACAGGTAGAGCAAGTATTGTGATCGTCAAAAAAATCTATCTCAAGATGTTGATGGCTGTCGACGTCTCATGACCCCTCGAACCCTAACAAGTGGTTTTTGCAATGCCATCTGTATTTGTGTCTGTCTGGTTATCCCTAAAATTAAGAGTAGTTTACTAAAGGGTGAAAAGAGTAAAAGAATATTTTTTCAAAATCGACTTTAACGATTTTGATTAAAATTCGTATCCAGACGTTGACCTAGATTTTAAACAAAATGAATATCTTAATTTTTTCATAAAATGAATTTAGGGTACCTTAGAGAAGTGTAAAATTTCATATCACCTTAACTATTTGAGATATTAAATAACTTATCATTGTAAAACGTTAGTACTTTTGAAAATATAAACACTTGTATTTGAAATATATTTTTATAAAACCAATAGTTTCTGAGATATTGGCAAATATATTAATACAATTTTGTGAGTTCTAGTTGTAAAGAGATACTACTTAAGTTTAAACGCATTGATTCTCTAATGCCATAGAGTAAACAAATAAGTGATTTAGTAAGTCTTTCACATAAACATACATCAAAATTTGAGAGTAAATCCTTAAGTAATTGTTCAGTGTAACATTAAACTTTAAAATAATCCTCTAATGAAGGGTATAACTAGCAATTTGCGATTAGTATTGAAATGTGTTAGAAGCAAATAATAATAATATCAACAAATAGTGATTATTATGAGGGAAATAAGTTTAAACATTATAACAATTATTATATAAAAAGTTTTTTGGCTATTCAATCAATTATGCAAAATAGATGGAATTATTCAGATTTCAAACAATCGAAATTAACTCCTCTCTATAGTATAGTTATTTATTTCTCATTATAGCTCAAAATTTTACCACTAAGCCATACTAACACGTTATGTGTGTGATATTAATCAAAGATTTTGTTTTAAGCACGTTATTTAAAAATAAATTATTTTAAAGATATCTACTTATTATTAATCATTGAAATAATAGTTAGTTTCATTAATGCCTATTTTCCCCACTTTAATACTTAATGTGACTGTCTTAAGTGTTTACAATAGTTACCGCATATTAATAATTTAATAATATTATCAATAACAATTTAAAAAACTAAATCTGGTTAGTGAGATATTATTACGTGACAATAAAACTAATATTGGCTTTAACATTGATTTGATTGGTTTAATTTTTTTAAGGGGGGCGCGCGTCCCCCACATCCCCTTTCTGGATCCACCTCTGGTACGGCAATGACCTCTCTCTCATTTTAGAATCAATAGTCAATATTTACCTGTTTTATTTGTCAAAATTTATAAAAGAGAAATTTAATCGCAATACGATAACCATAGGATGTGCATTTCCTAATAAAATGCCGAAAATTTTAACCGTAATTCAAAATTTTAATACGAAATGTTGACCCTTGGGGACCCAATATCGCTATTTTTAATTGGTCCGAATATACAAATTCTTTAAAAATAAAATTATAAAATATTTAACCGTGAGTCAAAAAAGTTTTACGCATGTATAGCACAATTTGTTCTCGGGTTCACTAGTGTGTATTATATTACGAATTTTGATTATATTTTCATATTTAAACAATAGAGCGAGAAAGTCCGTGCCGAGTTACGTACCATTTATTCTATTATACTATCATTGCTATGCTATATGTATTGATAATATTTATCAACATTTACAGCTGTAAATCACATGACTTGACGGATGAATGCATGCAAGTATACCTAATAATTTGTCTAGCTAACATATAAGGTCCTTCCTAGGAAATTTGGACTATACTTTTCCCCAAGGTTAAAAGTGTGCCCAATTAAAGATTAATGCTTTGTAGGAAGCATTTACTATCCCGTTAAATAAACGTCTGGATATGAAATTTACGGGCCAACAATTGATTTTAATTATAATTTATGTTATTTATTTGGTAAAAAAATCAAAACAATTTAGTATGAAATAATATTTACGACGGTTCTTATACACTAGTGGTAAAAAGTCTGCCCCTTATCCGTAGGATCTTGGTTCAATTCTGGGCCGCAACAGTTTTGAATTGTAGACTAAATCATCCGCTCACAATTCATTCTTTAATAGTTCTTATAAACCTATATTTGTGGTCACACGGTCTAAGGCGTCACTCTTGTGTTGGACTAGATTACTGAGGGCGGGGAGATCGGGGTTATAATCTGGGTTGATTGTACTGAGAGTTTTTTTTTTTCTAAAGCTTTCCCTCCCCCATGCAAAAGTGGTTACATTTAATCTTATAATTCTACCTTCACTACTCAATTATCGCAATCAATGAATACATCCAGCCCGGACAGGTACAAAGACGCTGGGGCAAAGTAGTTATTGGATCAAACCTACTTGACCTAAGGCTTTCTCTATAATGAGAGGTGAGTGAGATGAGGTGTTTTGAACCCAGACGACCTTCAGCAAGTGGAGCGCGACAGGTGGCTAATATTTCTCACGCCACATTACATTTTCAAATCTCATCATCTAGTGCAAGTCTTCAGATTAAATTTAGAGGGAGAAACTTGTGTTTTCCCCAGCTCGTCGCAGAAATGACTATCAACAAATTGGGAGAGAAGAGAGTGAGGGGGGGGG
>CABFWB010006997.1:17155-28245 GCA_902151455.1 Timema bartmani
GGGGGGGGGATAAAGATTTAATCAGTCTAGAATAGATTATTTTTAATAGTTATGTTTAATCCCTTCACCTTCTCCCCGGCCTTTGTATGTGAGTATTAGATTTTGTGATCAACGCGGATAAAATCTCTTGTTAAATACGTTTCCTACTTAGGGCAGGTCTTATGACTAATAGATAAATATTGCTATCGAGAGGTTAAAGTTAGCGACCAGATAAAAGTTATCAGCCACTTTAATATTTTACGCGTATTGTGAACTGAATTTATCTGCAGGACAGCTATCTGAAGGATAAATATATTTTTATGCAGAAAACGCAAGGTTGGTACTGGTTTTACTGGCGCGCGTGCATGCGTATAGACCTTGCTGCTACCGCTACAACCTGGCTGGTGGCCACAACGCTCAAAATTTGTTAAATAATGGCGGCTGAATTAGTGCGAGTAAAACAGATGGCGTCACGTGGGTGAGTAAATAGGTTGTCTTACAAGTACTAATTTCAGTGTCTGCCAAAATGTGGTCAATAGTTGGGTACATCGTTTACAAAATTTCATTTATTGTACTCACATTTTGATAATTTGTTCTTATATAAATATAACTCTACAAATAGCTTGTCAAGTTTTTTATAAAAGTGTGAATTAAATGTTTTAACTTTTTATAGTTAGAGCCTGGGCCTGTGCTTACTAAACACGTGAACACATATTTTAACCTAAAAACAAATTATGATAGGCGAAACCTCATGGAAAATAAGGCGTCACTATAGCAACAACCATTTTTACTTTCAGATAAAAGTTATCAGGTACTTAAACCTCCCGACATTTTATCTGGTAGATAAATGCTATCAGGCAGTCATAAGACGCACTTTTAACTTATCGTCCATATATAAATATTTATCTGCCAGATTAATATTTATCCAGGAGTCATAAGACCGGCCCTTAATGATTTAGAAGCTATTTGGCGAAGCGGGCTGCTGCTTAACTTGAAGCACCTAAGCAGTCTAAACACTACCACACTTGGACGTCAATGTGCGAAATAGAAATAGAAGGAAGAAAACTAGCATTTCATCCGGAGAGGCCTCTTGTTTATCTACTAACAACACTACCCCTCTTCCTTTGACGAATTCACACACCCCCTATAATATTTACACCTTGAAAACATTGACTTTTTTCATTGCCTTTTTCTTGTTTACTTTTCTAAATAGACACAAGTTATGCTACCACGGATATTTTTAATCTACATCCAGGCAGGAAGATTCCCACGGGACATTTTCGTGACCAAGCCAAATAATCTAAGCTGTAGATCCTTAAAAAAAAAAATACGTTCACAAAAAATAACTACTTCAAGATAAAAATAATAATTTTGTGTTAATGTAGGATTATTTTTTAGAATTATTTAAGAATATATGCTCTTTGTTTTAACGTTATATCTTTAAAACTCGTTGAATAAAACGTTGATTCATTAACTTGGGAAATGTTAGCTTCACCTACCGTGACGTCACAAGTTGACATAGCTATTAAGGGTTTATATATTTCTCAGGCTGAAACGAGGTGGATAATTATTTTGGGTTGTTAAAATATCGATCATGGGTTACATTTACGATAGGAGAGGCGGTTGACAGATAGCAGAAAGCACCTTATTGTAAACATAGCCTGAATGTCACTACTGTCAAATTAATTTTGGCAATCATTATTTGCTTATTAATACTAGATTCTCAATAAAAACTTTAATCAAACGAGTTTAACAATAATTGCCTGAAGATGAATATGTAGTTGGCGTTTTTAGTAGCCAATTATTGCAACAACAAAATATTTTGATTAAACTGTTTTGTTTATTTAATCGTGGTTGTGGCTACAAGCGATATTACAGAACATGAAATAGTAAACTAAAAAAGTAAAATATTCACATTCATTTGTATCTTGTTATAACGTGCCACCAAATTAAATATTTTGTATAACTTAGAGAAAGAGCCACACAAAATGTTAGTTTCACAAATAAAGCGTTTTTATCTTGTAAACAGCGTTAGAACACAACCGAAGTCTGTTTGTATGACGTCAACAGCCTCCCTGTTTTGGCTGGTTCACTATATTAAATTGTGAAGAGAACGCAGCCTTTTAGAATATCTCGTTTGTAAAGCATTTTTAATTGATCCTTAGAAGCCGCTTACATTAAAAAAACAAAAAAACATCCAAACGGTTATTTTATTACGTTCAGTGTGACCTGGTGGTCTAGGGGTAAGGTGTAAGATTTCTGTGCTGGGGGTCCGGGATTCAATCCTCGCTCCCGGCACAGATTTATCTGATTGCCAAACCCTTCCTTCACCTCTGACAAGACGTGTATTAATCACAACTTGTGAATGTGTGTAATGCCAGGCCTACCACCGTGGTTCGGATCCCATGTTAAACTGTAGGTCCTCCATTTCATATCACAATCACCCTACCATTACACATTAGCTTAAGTGTGTATAACCCGAACGGTTAGTAAGACGCAGTGCTAATAATAAATAATAATAATAATAATAAATAATATAACGTTCATGTTTAAATAATGTAGAAACGGCTAAAAGAAAAAATTGATTTAAAAAAACATCTCAACATATGATCTTGCGGCTTATATGGTTTGTTAACTTTTCCTATCTGTCACCACCTCTCTTATCGTAGATATGGTATAGGTGTCTCTTACTACCTCTCCTACCGTAGATATGCTATAGCTGTCACTTACTACCTCTCCTACCGTAGATAGGGTATAAGTGTGCGCCGGGGTCTTGACTTCACTCCAGGGTGCTGAAGTCCAAGTTCCAATAACCAACCGATTGAGATCTTACATCCTCTCTCCAGGAAAATACTCTAAGTTTATGCCCTTGGGATAAACAGTCAAGGTGTAGATTATCCGAAACGATGGTCACATGGCCTCAGTCAGCTGTCACCCTCGCAATCTAATGGATTATCAGTGAAAGGGAGATGGGGTTTTAATCCCATGTGGGTAGAGAAGATAATTTTCCCTCTATGATTTCTCACTCTCTTTCCACGCTAATTTGGGTATGTTTTCTTTAAATATTTACTTAATTAGTGTATGTGTTGTTCTCGTAGAACGTGGAACGCCAGAAAGAATAAGTTCGTAATAAAATGTACTATAAATGTCTCTAAATAAAACCAAATATTTTAATTTTTTTAATAAATGTTGCTTTCACTCGGGAATCACGCTTTCTATTTTCAAATTGATCTGCCAAAAGACAGATCCTGATGCGGTTGGAACTATAATACAGAGGGTGTGATCTATTAAAAATATTAACTATTGATAAATCCTTCTTTCATTGCAATATTTTCTTTTCTTTCAGCTTTATGTGAGATGAGTTTTATTCAAATCCTGAGTAACTAGTTTATATCGTTGACGCTAAGCCAACCCTACGGGTAATTACCGTGTTGGTCAGATGAAACTTTGTTACAGGTACCTACGTATGACGTAATTGTTTGACATCTACATCTATTGTGTCGCATGGCTGTACTTGTTTAACTGCGTGGCTGCTGTTTAATAGTACCGGTCATCATTAGTTTGTATAAACACGTTTTAAACAAGAGGGAGCAAAACAAAGCATTGATGCTATCTTGGTGTTGTGGAGGGGTTGTGTGAACTGTGTGACTGGGTTAGTTGTGTGAAGTGTGTGACTGGGTTAGCTGTGTGAAGTGTGTGACTGGAGAAGTTGTGTGAAGTGTGCGACTGGGGTGATTGTGTGAAGTGTGGGACTGGGGAAGTTGTGTGAAGTGTGCGACTGGGGTAGTTGTGTGAAGTGTGGGACTGGGGAAGTTGTGTGAAGTGTGGGACTGGGGAAGTTGTTTAAAGTGTGCGACTGGGGTGATTGTGTGAAGTGAGGGACTGTGGTAATTGTGTAAAGTGAGTGACTGTGGTAATTGTGTAAAGTATTACCGGGATAATTATGTGTGATAGCAATGAACGTGTGTGACGACAATGACAGTATGTGACGCCAGTTACAGTGTGTGACGACAGTGATAGTGTGTGTGATGCCAATGACAATGTGTGATGATATTGACAGTGTGTGATGGCAGTGACAGTGTGTGATGCCAGTAACAGTGTGTGACGACAGTAACAATGTGTGATGGCAGTAACCGTGTGTGATGGCAGTGACCATGTGTGACGGCAGTTACAGTGTGTGATGACAGTACCATGTGTGACGACAGTGACTGTGTGATGGCAGTGATCATGTGTGACGGCAGTTGCCATGTGTGACGACAGTGACTGTGTGTGATGACAGTGAAAATGTGTGACGGCAGTGACAGTGTGTGATGGCAGTGACCATGTGTGATGACAGTGACAATGTGTGCGTGCAAGTGTCAGAGCATGTAGTGTCATTTGTCGTTGATACCAGCAGTTACCGCCCGAAGCAGCACATGTACGCTAGATTGACCCAGCTTTGAACTCTGACATTTTGGCGTGGCTGCAGCAAACAAGGATGGAGATAGGGACGAGAGAGAGAACCACCGGAGGGAGACAGAAGGGAAAATAAGTAATCAGGGAGAGAAAAGTAAACAGTTGAGAATAAAAAAACAACATATCAAAATTATGAGAGAATAGACAGATAACAAAATAGAGCCATAAATAACAAACAGTAATAAATAAATTAATGCAAATTGAATATTTACTAACAGCAACATGTTGGGGAACAGCTCAAGAACACAAGAAGTGATCCTGGGGAGAGCAAGAGATAAAATTAGCTATCATTAATAATATTACTATTATTATTATTACTATTATTATTATTATTATTATTATTATTATTATTATTATTATTATTATTATTATTAATTATTATTATTATTATTATTTGGTCACCAGGTTTCCCCACTCGGTCAGGTTATATGCATGTGAAATAATTACGCTAACATATTAAAAACGAAAAAGTTTGAAGTTACAGCAAGCGTACCCGAACTTGAGTGGAATGAGAGTGTATAAACCATTTAGGGAAGACCCCCCTCCCTACCCTCAGTAAACCTGACCTGGGACTCGAACCTTGATATCCCAGTCAAGGAAGTCTAGTCTATTTCAAGAGTGATGCTTTAGACTAGTGGTTCCCAATTACCTACCAGTCAAGGAGGTCTAATCTATTTCAAGAGTGAGTCATTAGACCAGTGGTTTCCAATTACCTACCAGTCAAGGAGTTCTAATCTATTTCAAGAGTGAGTCATTAGACCAGTGGTTTCCAATTACCTACTAGTCAAGGAGGTCTAATTTATTTCAAGAGTGATGCTTTAGACCAGTGGTTCCCAATTACCTACCAGTCAAGGAGGTCTAATTTATTTCAAGAGTGATGCTTTAGACCAGTGGTTTCCAATTACCTACCAGTCAAGGATATCTAGTCTATTTTAAGAGTGATGCCTTAGAATAGTTGTTCCCAATTACCTACCAGTCAATGAGGTCTAATCTATTTCAAGAGTGATGCATTAGACCAGTGGTTTNCCAATTACCTACCAGTCAATGAGGTCTAATCTATTTCAAGAGTGATGCATTAGACCAGTGGTTCCCAATTACCTACCAGTCAATGAGGTCTAATCTATTTCAAGAGTGATGTTTTAGACCAGTGGTTTCCAATTACCTACCAGTCAAGGATATCTAGTCTATTTTAAGAGTGATGCCTTAGACTAGTGGTTCCCAATTACCTACCAGTCAAGGAGATCTAATCTATTTCAAGAGTGATGCATTAGACCAGTGGTTCCCAATTACCTACCAGTCAAGGATCCCCCAAGAGACTCTTTGAGATCAGAGGGCCCCCGTTTTTTCTAATCATTAGAATCTTATACATTATATGTATAGAAAAATCCCACCCCCTCCTCCAACATGAATAATTCATGTTAGAAAACCTACAACACTGAGAATTTGGCTCAGTAAATCCGAGTCAAACGTGTTTTTACATACTTCAATGTTTACACTAACTCTAGCTCTAATAATAATAATAATGAATATAAGAGTAATAGTTAGCAAAAAAAGGTTAGTTAGGCCTACATGAAAATGTATTAATAATGAAAAAGTTTGAATTTATTCATTTGGATCTAATATTAGTGAGACACGTGAAACATCTTCCTTTTTCCCATCACTTCTTGAAGATCAGTTTGAAGGCTGGACACTGACCCGAAAATCCGAATGCATGTCAAGTCTATTTCTATACTTGTTTCTCATGTAGCACTGCGCAGGTGGGTGAGGAGGAGGGGTAGTTTTTTTTATTGATTAAGATTAGGTCCACTGTTGTTTAGTTACTATTTTAACCTTTTATTTTGCTAAATTTTGGTGGTTGTCGCGGAGCCCCTAGGAACAGCTCGTGGACCCCTGGGTGTCCGCGGACCACCTTTTGGGAACCACTGCCTTAGACCATTCACCCACCGAATGTAGGTATTCATGTATTAATTTTATGTGTTCATATAACCGTGTCCGTGGTGTGGTGGTCAGTGCAGCTGACTACGAGTCTAGGAGTACCAGGTTTCATTCCCGGATGGTACCTTGGGTATTTTTACCGAAAGGGGAACTACTCCAACAATCACCAGGCTTAGGTTAGATAGGCTAAGTTAGGTTTAAGTGTTTCCACTGGTTTCACACCCTCATAGTACCTATCACCCTCATACTATCACCCTCATACTATCACCCTCATACTATCACCCTCATACTATCACCCTCATACTATCACCCTCATACTATCACTCTCGTACTATCACCCTCGTACTATCACCCTCATACTATCACCCTCATACTATCCACCTCATACTATCACCCTCATACTATCACCCTCATACTATCATCCTCATACTATCACCCTCATACTATCACCCTCATACTATCACCCTCATACTATCACCCCTCACCTCATCGGGACATGAAAAGAGCCTCCAAGGAAAGGATGTACGATCAGTATATTCGGGCGTCCCCCGAGTAATGGTACATTAGTATGGGCTAGTCCTTCCACAAACCGAGTTCCAGATTGATGTAGCCCAGACGCGCAGTAAATAAAAATGTGTAAATATAAGTTTTTATGATAAACATACACAAAGATAAGTTATTATTTGATAAAACTGTCTATAGACATGTCTCAAAGAAATTTTAACTTGGTTTGGGATAAATAATGGAAAATACGTGTCCTGATGTGTCGGTGCATCGCCTTACCTCCTAGTGGTAGTGACATGGGCAATGGTATACTGGCCAGCAAGGCAGTCTCTATAGTAGGAATACTGGCCAGCAAGGCAGTCTCTATAGTAGAGATACTGGCTAGCAAGGCAGTCTCTATAGTAGGGATTCTGGTCAGCAAGGCAGTCTCTATAGTAGGGATACTGGCCAGCAAGGTAGTCTCTATAGTAGGGATACTGGCTAGCAAGGCAGTCTCTATAGTAGGAATACTGGCTAGCAAGGCAGTCTCTATAGTAGAGGATACTGGTCAGCAAGGCCGTCTATATAGTAGGGATACTGGCCAGCAAAGCAGTCTCTATAGTAGGGATACTGGCCAGCAAGGCAGTCTCTATAGTAGGGATACTGGTCTGCATAAACAGTGCTCAGGGTAAGACTTAATAGTGGTTATACTCGTGGTATACTGGCCAGCTTCGATCCTCGACATCATCATATACTGCAACCATATGCTATCAGAGTCTAACACCCTCGACTACTTAGCCACTGGTACGGGTAGTATCACTGATGTGCATAGCTACAGTAATAACATGAAATTATAATTTAAAACAAATAAACGGAACAGCTCAATACTGGTAGTATTTCATCCAACACTAGCGTCTCATCAAAAAGGTAGCTAGAGTGATGAGAATCAAAAAAGATTATCTGCACCGCCATTCATCTGGAGAGAAGAGGAATATAGGTGTAGCTAGTCAGGATTTGACCGCGTCAATCAGAGTCAAATTATGACAAAGCCTACCCTGAGATTAACTTTATGTCAACGCATAGAAAAAGTATTGTGATCTTGAAAATTGTCTACCTCGATATTCTGATGACTACTGTTGTTTTATATCCCACTGAACTCAAAAAAGGGGGGTCATACAATTCTGTTTGTTTCTTTGTACCTGAGGCTATCATCCAACTGGTTTTTTGGATTCTGTTCAAACTTGATACATATTTGGATGTTAGATAGTGTCAAGGAGAAATTTTGATTTGAATTTTAGCTCTAAAATTAAGGGTAGATAAAAAATCGATTTTTTTTTTTTAATTTGAAGTTTATAAAAATGACCATAGCAATATTGTCCGAAATTTATTTCTTAAGTGTGTTTTATATTATTAATAAAAAAACTTGTTTTTCTGAGGAAAGTTTTTTGTGGAAATTTACTGATAGCAGTTTTTTTGGATATTTTATCACAAACTGTAAAATACTGTGTGAGGAAGTATATATGATTGTGTCGTACCTTTAGTTTTTTTTTTCTGTTTTAGGGTAGTTTCTTAATAGTAAACGAAACTCCGTTAGTGTTTTTTAGTTTCACCTATAACACAAGGGTAGGGTTGAGATGAGTAATTTAGAAAATTTATAATTTCATCGTATTAGCTTAGAAGGAGTAGGGGAAACAGTGGTAAATATTATGTGAAAAACTACCCGCAATGCACTCGACTAAAATTCGGGCCTCGTTCTCCAAGTCACCCGAAACACAGTATTCTGCGAGTCTAACGCTTTAGACCATGTATTTTCACAATTACGGGTTACTGTTCTGTTGAAAGACATTATTGTTAATAGTTTGAAACACATTAAAATAACATAACAGATATATGTTGTAAAAGAAATGTCGGTATTTTCCTTTTGTAGGCTTAAGTTGTCACCTCGTCACATTCCAGTTTGTTACCCGCGTTTATGACGTCATTGCCACGCCCATTTTACCCTTTGCTGTGCCTTTACCGGCCTGTTGCAGTGGTACACGCACAAAGGTCACCTTTTGCGCTCACCCCTCTTTGGAAAATAATTTAATTTAATAAATTATTTCTTTTTTTTTTTGCGTGAAAGTGACGTAAAATATTTTTTTGTTTTTTTCCGTTCAAATATCACTATATAATTGATCTGAAATTTCCATAAAACTAGATAGTTATAGATAATTAGCTAGATAGATTGGTATACATACGAGTACATATATATTAAATTGATATATAAGAAATAAAGTATAGTTACCTTAACACGTGTGGGTATTGCTATTTTAACCATAGGAGTATTTTCCATAAACCAGTAAAATTCGTGTTTCAAAAGACTCGTTTTTGTTTGTTCATTATTCAGTATGACCAATTGAACATACATAAGATTTATTTTAGTATTTTGCATATATAAATAAACCTAGATAATGTACGTATGAACAAAATAACTCTAGAAATAAATACACTTCCCTAGAAGGTTGATAGATAATTTGTAAGGGTAGCAAGTATAACCAAAAAACCCTTCGTGATGGACATATAGACTCATCCTTCCATTTATACAGCGTTCATTTAGGTTCTTAATGCGGGGCTGTAGGGGACGCGAGCTAAGGACAGATATTCAACAACTGAGGAGATCACCAGATGGAGAAAGTTAAACTCTATGTTTATTTGGAAGCAATATTTTCTTTATTTTGGACAATAACTTTAACGATTTTGTTCAAAATTGGTATCGGGGGACTATTTTACACTAACAATAATAATGTTTATATATTTATCCAAAATAAATTAATTAAAGGATAGTTTACTTAAAACAAATTATAGAAAATTTGAATTTAAAAAAAAATTGACCTCAATTATTGAATTCAAAATGGGCATCTTTGAATAGTTTTTTTTATGTCAAATAAGTACACGTTTATATTTTTACAAATAACAAATAATTTAAGAATCGTTTATAAATATTTTTTTAAATTTTATTGTTGAATATATTTTAACAAAATAGTTTAAAAATTATATATAAAGAGTGGTTATTATGCTTAACAAGATGATGTGTTTGTTTTAATGAGGATAACTTATTTAAGGGTGCTTTACACAAAATCTATGTTTGATAAAATTATTGTATTATATAATTATTTGATGTAGAACATATTTTATTGTGTATTTGATTGAGGATGTAGATGGAAATATTGTATTGTGTATTTGTTTGAGGATGTAGGAAATATTGTATTTTGTATTTGATTGAGGATGTAGGAAATATTGTGGAGTGTATTTTTGTGAATTCATATTTCCCAACAGTTTTGTTTGATGTAAATAATAAGTTTAAAATAATAGCAATGTATATGATTTCACGCTGTAAATCTAGTGTAGCCCTAAGCTTTATTAAATGTAAAGTTATTCTCCATTATTTTCCAGCTCACTGAGAAAGAAAATAAGGTATATGAAGATATCGGTTACGTTTCTGAAAGCTTATATATATATCGAAGGCACATTGTCTCGTCTTGTGTAATAAATCCAAAGCTTTGTTGAATTATTATTATATACATTCGTTGAAGGAAGAAAGATATCACTTTATTATGTTTAGTAATTTAACAAAATCAGGTAATACATTACTTTAAAATTATTTATGGTTTTGAAACTTGATCTCTTACCACACACAATGAGAAAAAAAAATTTACGCTAATGTGCTAGCGATTTGTTGACTACGGCTGAATTTAGAAGGAATTGTAGCCCGATTTGGGTGGAGGGTTGAGTGAAAAACCACCCAACCGTGATTCGAACCCCGATCTCCCCGTTATTGGCAGATCATTATATTGCAAGATTGAGGCCTTTTTACATTCGACCACCAAAGCCGGTGACAAAATTATTAATACTTGTATTAAACATCACATTATTTCCTCTTAACCTAAATTTATATTTTTTCAGGGTAGAATAATTCTTCCAGAAGACATCCAATGACTAAAGTGGTCTTCTTCTTTTTTTTTAATCCTACGTCACCCGCAGACTAGATTCTGTCCCGGAAGTGAATCATTGCAGACCATCCTGGTCCGAATGAGCGGACCACTTTTTTAAAGATGAAAATAACTCAGGTCAGTTCATTTTGAATCTCTTTGGTCGTTTGCACACGCTCCAAGAAGACTTCTCCCTCTCTCTCTTTCCTCCTCTCTCACTTTCTTTCTCACACACACTCTCTCTCTCTCTCCAAAAATTCCACCGCACTT
>CABFWB010006998.1:0-28243 GCA_902151455.1 Timema bartmani
TAAATAATATACACTGTTACTTACTTACTCTATGGCATTAGGAACTAGGAACACTGTTACAGAAAAATTGAGAAAATATAGAATAATATATCTCCTCCAAAGAGCATAAGAATCAAATTAAGTTTCAAAGACCTGAATTAAAAAGTATATATAGTTTCTTATAGCTCAGATACTATTGTTTTATAGAATTATATTTCAATTAAAAGATTGTTACCTTTAAAAGTTCTACAACTTTAAAATGATAAATTATTTTGTATCTCAAATAGTTGCGGAGAAGAGATGCAAAGAGGAAAACTTCCCCTATGTAAAGTACCCTCATAGTTATTTTCAGAGGAAATGAGAATTGTCATCTTGTTTTTCATAATGAACAGTGTCTAGATATAAAATGTAATCAAAATCTTAGAAAGAATTTCAAGAAAATAGATTTTTTTATTTTTTTGCCCTTCAGTAAACTACCCCTTAAATTTGGAGATGGATATCTTATTCCAAAATCCCTTCGGGAGACCTTATGAAAACCCCAGATACTAAGTTTTAACCCAATCGGTAAAATAGTTTCGGTTCTAGCCCGAGGTACAGAGGGCGGCATTGCGAAAACAACTTTTTTGGTTTCAAGGGGTCATGAAACATCAACATTTATCAAAATCTCGAGTTCAATTTTGTTCTTCGATCAGAATACTTTCTCTTTGAAGTGTCAAAAGAAAGTAAAAATAGAACGTAAGCAACATAGATGTTTACTAACTTAGGTTAATCAATTTAAGAAAGAACTTATAAATATGGTCAACAGATTTTTAGTTCTGTGTATGATTGGAAATACAAAACACAACGAAGCACGATTTAGTCATAAAATGGTCATATTTACAAAAAGTAAATATGACGTAACTATCAGAGAATGTGGTAATAATAAGAAAGAAACTTTGTCCTTTAGCACCAGGTCTTACTGCCCGTTCGTATTATACGCTTATATAATAATTAATCAAATGGTTTGAAGGATTAGGAAAGTTATAGATTTTTTGTACCCGAATTCGCGTTGAGGTAGGTTGGAAAACCATTTTGGAAAAACTACCCTCAGTACACCCGAATGATATTCTAACCACAATCTTCCCATAATCGGCAGTCTAGTCTACTAATAATACAACTTATCACGTTAGAAATAGTAATACGAATACAACTCTGGCCGATGGCCGCTCCGAAGATTGGATTGTTTGGATTGCCTTCCCAAACTACCAGTACAATACATTACTAATTAATTGGGTGTGAATAATGGTCTTTTATTTATAAAAACAAATGGCCTAAACCTGAATTACTACTTCAAATAAACGGGTAGCAACATTTTCCCTAGTAAGACTAAACTCAAAATAATAGGAGACACATAACATCATCTAGCCAAAAATGATTGATTTTAAAACCCACCAGTTTACAAAATTTTGTGTATTCTGTCACTGATCAACATCTGCAAATCAGGCCTCCATAAGAAATATAGTTTATTTTAACTTTCCAATACAGGTAGATTACACAAAAAGGAATTTTTAAAGGGTGACAGTAATTAAAAAATATATATTTAAAAGAGTAAGTTGAAGTTAATTTAGATAATTTACTGCAACCGTGGTAGCCTGGGTACCCCATTTGGGAGAGGTCTTCCCTCAATCGATGCCTGCGATGAATGAGTCCTCGTTCTATACCAGAACATCATGTTAAATAGTCTCCATGGTCACGTGGCGGGTGAGAGATTATATAGGACATAAGTGGAGGGTAAAGGATACAGTAGAACTGTAATACACCAGGTCAATCTCGAACATTCCGAACTTTTGACAGGCAAACTGCGTATTCCCACCATCTGACCTCACATTCATCCATGTACTGCGCCATGGCCGACAGAATAGGAGCTTGCTGGCGCCACACAGGATGTAATATCAACAGCACATGCTCGGTACCATGTCAATTCACGAGCTGCATAGTGGTCAAAATAATTGGAGAGTGCCAGCAGAACCTCAGGTCAGGTGGTGTCAAATGAACAGTGCACGCTCTCGATGTCCCAGGTCAGGTGGTACCAGATCAACAGTGTATGCTCAGCGATGTCCCTGGTCAGGTGGTACCAGATCAACAGTGTATGCTCAGCGATGTCCCAGGTCAGGTGGTACCAGATCAACAGTGTATGCTCAGCGATGTCCCAGGTCACGTGGTACCAAACCAACAGTGTATGCTCGGCGATGTCCCAGGTCAGGTGGTACCTGATCAACAGTGTATGCTCAGCGATGTCCCAGGTCACGTGGTACCAAACCAACAGTGTATGCTCAGCGATGTCCCAGGTCACGTGGTACCAAACCAACAGTGTATGCTCGGCGATGTCCCAGGTCACGTGGTACCAAACCAACAGTGTAATCTCGGCGATGTCCCAGGTCACGTGGTACCAAACCAACAGTGTAATCTCGGCGATGTCCCAGGTCACGTGGTACCAGACCAACAGTGTATGATCGGCGATAGCATCGGTTACTGCATATGTGACTAATGGCCTTCAAAATAGGTGTGGCCTCAGTAGTTAACCAAAAGATTTGAGTGTCGAATGAAACATTGAACCGATCCACATATATCACAAAGAAGTGGACAGTCTATTTTCAGAACAGGCCGCAATTTATTTCATCAAGAATCTTGTGGATTACCTCAAAAATGAAGTGAAACCAGGTGCTATCTTCAACCTTGATGAAGTTAAAGAAATGCTACCAGGTAATCCTACCAGTTTTATGAGGATGGGCATAAATCGCCATCACAACTACTGGGAAGTGATTGTGTCAATAGGCTGGTTGTGGAACCAACTGAACGAGTATCTCGTTTACTTAAGGCTGAAACGCCACCATTTGACTGGATGGTAAAAGAAGGACGAACTTAAATAAATTAACCCTAAGGTGAGAGGGCATGTGAGGAATCTACAAAAAGGGAAGTCCATATGTCAATATATTTTTAAAAACAATAAATATTTTATTGTCAAATAAAATAGGTAAACAAACAATTTGAAGTTGACCCAGATGGGGAACACTAAAAACAACTACAAAATTATATATTAATTTTAGATAAGGGCTGAAATTTAACCAGGAAACAACTTCATTAACTTCAACTTCTCTAAATAACTAAATCATGTCTTTATAAAGACTATAAATAAAGATCAGGTATTTATATAGACACATTATATCAAAGTAAATTATATTCAAGTAAATTATATTAAGGTAAATTATACCAAAGTAAATTATATTCAAGTAAATTATATTAAGGTAAATTATACCAAAGTAAATTATATCAAAGTCAATTATATTAAGGTAAATTATACCAAAGTAAATTATATCAAAGTCAATTATATCAAAGTCAATTATATCAAAGTCAATTATATCAAAGTCATTCTCCTATACAAAATCTTCGATAGTTGCAGATGAGAAAGCTACAACTTCTTTACTTCCATACTCTACTGCAATATTTCATACTGGAGAAGCAAGCCAGAGAAATAATGCATTGAGCCAAGACTAGGGGAGTAACAACACTGTTTTTGAAAACAGAAAAACAACTGATTTGATATATGATGATCATATAAAAGGCATGGGAGTATGATAGGGATATATATATGTGACAATGAGAGATCTGGAGAAGATGTTTGACTCTACTCCTAGGAAAAAACTGTGGTCATGTCTGGAGACGAAATATAATGTCACAGGAAAAATGGAGAGAGATATAATCAGCATGTGGCATGTATCAACCGCATGAATGTATTGTGCAAACTGGTAGTGAAACAACAAAGTGTTTTGTCTCTGTTGCTCTTTATAGGCTACATAGACTGTATAATCGGGAAGTTTAAACAAGAGTAAATGTTAGAGATCCAGGGTAGAGAGTAGGGTATGCAGACAATATTACATACTGGGATTTTAGCAAAGAGGGCATAGAGACCGCACTAGGTGTGTGGAACTTACGTTTTAAAGTGGCTGGAATGAGGATGAACATAGGAAATACAGAGCTAATGGCAGGATGTAGTTGACAAGATACAGCTAATGTGAAAACATATCTAAGTTATTATTAGTGTACTTTATTCTGGTATGTGTAATATACAGACATAGGCTACCAGCATTTTATGTGACTTTTTTTACAAACTCTTACATTAAAATGATTGTCAAATAAAAATCAAAGTTCAGGTAGCCTTTTTAAATGTATGATACCTAGACGTAATCCAACAGTAGTAGTCATTTCACCAAAGTGACTTTGTTGATTTAAATTAGAACTAAGCATTCAGAACTATTTTATTTATTTATTGTCTTTATTTTGCAACATTTTGGCGAAGTTAAGGCTAGTTTGCCTTGTCTTACACTACCAATTAAACTAAATAAGCTTATAATAATAATAGTGAATATAAAATGACTAGACATATAATAAACAGTAACATATGTCACTGTCCTTAGTAATAACCAATAAAAATACCCTTAGTTCAAGAAACTTATTTCCTTCAATCAAATGTAATATGTAAAAGAAGTTTTAAAAAAAAGGTGTTGGATCTGACTAGAATAATGAATTATCGTGACCAAAGACATAAAAAGTAAAGAAAGAAAAATTCCTGTTATACTATTTTTACTCCTACCATTTGAATTTAAGTTCATTTGTTACAATTTTTATCAAAAAATGTATATTTTGTCGACAGACCTTTCATGCCATAATCCAACTTTTTATTTAATAAAATTAGATCTTTTTCTATTACAAATCAAAGTCTCTACTAATTTTTATTTCCTTAGACCTAGTGTAAAAAATTTATTTCCTTGCTTCGGAAAAACATCCAAAAATATGATGTTTGCTTTTTATCCTGATATTTCCCATAACTTTATTATTTTGAGATTTAATTTCAAAATGTTCCTTTTAAATATGTCTGCATATGTCTGTTTTTTCCCCAAAGACAATGAGTAGCCGTGTTTTTAGCAATTTAAACAGATTATTTAAATATAGACTAGTTGTACCTGTCAAGCTGAAATAATTCACAGCTAAATAAAGAAGAGCCATCATGAAACAGTTTGAAGTGCACATTCTTCAAATCAGAAGAAGATATATATGATAGATACGTAGACTTAGTTGAATCACTGCACTGGAAATAATCAACACTAAAGGGAACATTTCTTCAATATTTCAACAAAGCATTTATTTATGTTTTCAGATTGTTTGTCTTGCTATTGTTGTCCTAGTCAAATGTGTGGAACTTAAAACCATACTATCTCCATCGTGGAAAGATTAGCCGGTTGGCCTACTTTAAATAGCGTTGCTCAGGGGACGCCCAAATGTACCAATCGTACATATTTTCCGTGGAGGCTCTTTCCATGTCCCGATGAGATGAGGTGAGGTAATGGAACCAGTGGAAACAATCAAACTTAGCTAACCTAACTATGGGATAGTTCCCCTCTTGGGAAAATTACCCATGGTGCCAGCCAAGAATCGAATCCGGGCCCCCTAGGTTCGTAGCCAGGTGCTGTACTATGGGGCTAGTTACTTTTTAAATTACAAATATTTGATAAAAAAAATACTGTTAAGCTTTTATAAACATAATTTTAGCTGTGTCAAAGAGAAAGTAAGGAGATCAAAATGTTATTTATAGTTAATTATGTTCCTCCAAACCATAGCTTGAGTTAGATAATTTGTTTTTAACTAGCTATTTAAACGATGTGTAATGCTTTTATAAGGAAATGGTATTAGGGAAGCATAACTATAGCTAATATACCCGGTACTTACCAATGTATTTCATAAACAATATATAGAACATATTTAACACTCAAACATGATTAATACCTTATTTTTTGTCTTTCTCAGTTTCCTTAAAAATATTCCAAGATTCTATTCAAACAGAATTATTATTCTTAGCAAACATACATAGTATTTTTTACCATATAACGTCAAGTTCTTACATTCATTTTAGTCTTCAAGCTTTCTCTGCCAAATAGTTAATATGGATATGAGGCAATCTTGCACAAAATTAGTGAATAGATAAACACATAGTAGAATGAGCTTCATTTATATTTTAAATATAAATATTTAGAAAATAGATGAATGACATTTTGCTATACAATTTTCTGAACTTGATACACACCTTTAAAGAAAATGTTTGATGTGTACATTTCTGAACTTTAGTTTACACATATGTAGTTGTATGGTTAGTTTGATAAATAATCATGAGGTAGCTAGGAGCAGGTAGTTGCATGTGAATAGAGAGGAATATACTAATGAATGTAAGGAGTCGGTGATAGCTTGTCACCTTCTTTGGCTGAGATGAACAGTTGCATTACCTTCCTGGCTCCCCGCAGGCCTGATTCTCCAGGTGCATTAGGTGGAACGGCATCAGCCTATCTTGCTAAAAGGAACCGACACATTTGGTTCGCGCGTCTGCTAAAATTTCACCACGCTTTAAAAAAGGCCATTAAAATTTCAATTTTACATCTCTTTTATGTAAAGGATGTTTTCTCACCTTTTTCAAAACCTTTTGGGGATAGATGAACTTAATGTGTCTACCCTGACGCCTTACCACTGCACCTCACACGATTAGGACCGACGTGGAACTCATTTCCGGACCTCGGAACTATTTGGAACACTCGAAAGTAAAACGATTAAAAAACAGTAAAAAAAAGATAACACTTAGTAATATGAAGAATTTCACTGTTCACATATCCGTAAAATAAGGAATGGCCTATTTCAGGTTTGAAAACATATCAATAAAAAATTAACAGGAACACCTTACTAGGGTGACCCTAAAACAGGGATGGCAAACCTTTTTCGACTAGTGTACCAATTCAAGTCTGGTTTATTATTTTCATTATTTTCACGGTTGTAACTGTTGACTTTACAAAGTTTATCAAAGATAAAGTACAAGACCTGTAATTTTTTTTAATATGTTCACGTGGTGTGGCACCGAAATCATGTTCACGTGTAATCTAGTGACACGCGTGTTATAGGTCCACCATCCCTGCTCTAGTCAATATTTAAAATAAATGGTACGACAGAATCACACAAACTTTGTCATGTTGTGTGTTATGACTTCAAAGATGATTTTCAAAAATAGGTTTTGAGTTAATTACCCACCCATTATGTTTTCCTCATGACAACAAACACATCATCTTGGTAATCTCAATAATCACTCTTAATATACAGGGTGTTCCCAGATCAAACGGCTAAACTTTGGGAAGTGGCAGTGGATCAAAAAACTAAATCAAAATGTATGTGGAGAGTTGCTAGTTTACACTTCCTTTTCGTGCAAAAAAACAAACAAAAAACACTGTTTTTCTGTATAAAAAGTGAGATAAGACTAAAAATATTGTGTTTATAAAAAACACCCTGGTATAAAATTTGTGCAGAATTAAATAATCAATAAGATGACATTTTATTAAAAACCATTTTGGTAAATTTGAAAAATACCACTTGGACACGGTACTCAAAGCCAGGACCCGTCGATGCTCTAAGCACTGGGCTATCCAGGAACTGACCTGTACTCAGGCTCATATTCTTCACTCATAGTTTAAGGCAGTAACCATTTAGTTTTAGGTGTTATTCACAGTCAAATGTCTTTGTTTTGAAGGTCAAAAGTCTTGTGTTTGCATCGTAAACAACACTCAGTTCATTCGTACCAAATAATTGTAAGTGTGATGTGTGCAAGTTCCTTGACAATAGGAATTCACTTTACCAACCTTAAAAATGGAAAAACAATTTAGCTCTTCACATAATAGAAAAAAAAGGTACAATTTTTTGTTGCAGAATCATATTCTATGATGGGGGAAGTCACTTTTGTCTGAAACATATTTTTGATGACATTTAATGAAGTAAAGAAATACGTATAATGTTTTTGGAACCGTTTTTATTTTATTTTATTGCTTACTAGAATCCATAGTGTGACAACAAATTAATATGAGCAAAAAACACTCACAAACATTCGTTCATAAGGGTCAAAATGTTAAATTACAACAAACAATTTGTTTGAAATGATGACCCTTCAGCTTCAATACTTTCCAATTCGCTTTATAAAAAAATTGTATTTAATAGCGTTTCTCAATCAATATCTCTGCCAGCAATTAATGTGTCCCATCAAGATTTCTAGAATTGTTGGTACATCATGGTACAGTTTCAGGTAACCCCATAAGAAAAAGGCCAGCTAATTGGACCACCTCTGCTGATCCAGTGGCCATTATAATTCTGATCCAATACTCGTCATGCAGTTCTGGAATAATGTACAGGGGTACCATCAAGCTGAATCCACATACTCTGCATTTCTTGTAGGCTTAGGTTTTCTAGCAGTGATGGCAATCCTTGATATAGAAAGGTTTTGTATTGGTCTCCATTCAATGTAGCGTTAATAAAATAGGGGCCAGTAAATTTGTCTCCCATACGTCCGCACCAAAGGTTCACAGTTCAAGGACGCTGTCTTTCAACTTGGCGTGACCAATGTGGATCTTATGCATGTTGTGTTGGTTAACTTCCCAATAATTCGTAAGGATCGATTCATCAAGTGCTTATTGGCGGAATGCCCCTCAATTTAGAAAATCTTTTCCATGAAGCTCTTGATGCAATGGCACGTGATAAGGATGAAATTTATGATGCTTCAATGCAACAACTACTGATGACTAAAACTGTAAATTACTTCATTAATGAGTAAATTAAACCTTTTTTTTTACATCAGTTACTGTTTCCAGCCTGGGTCAGTTTTTTATTAAAGCCATATATTTTCCACTACCAGCTTGCTAGGCCTGTCGTAGCTTCATGTCTTATAATTTAACTTAATACTAGAATAGACACAACATCCAGTCCCCAGCTGTTAATTCATCACTGTGAAAGGGTAAGCCCACATTTCACCAATAATAAATATTTTGGCCATGCTGGGAATTGAACTTGGGACCTTTAGCTCAGAAGACAGACATGCTACCGACTGAGATAAGGTGTCAGATTCAGAGCTACCAACTACATAACAATTATGTGATTGTGTTCTAAGTCATTATTTTACCTATTCTGACCTGCTTGTATGACTATTTTCTTACAGATGGACATTTGGAGCATCTTTAAAAAATTACAAACACATTTTTTTACATGCAGCATTGATAATATTTTACCATACTATTATTGTTATTTTATGCTGCAGACCACATGACTTGAATTAGATGCAGTAGTAATACAATTGTGAGGTCACCACCTCCAGAGTATGGACATAAACTAAATGTAGGTGTCGGCTTACTTATAGCTGCGGAAATAAATGTTGAAGCACACTAATCTTGGATATTCCTAAATCACTAGAAATCACAATAGAACTTACCTGAGTATTATGAGTCACTGCAGCTAGGACTGTGATGTCATTATATTCACCAGTGACAGTTGCTCAGTGGCTTCTTTTATTCGCTTGAACTTTCATTTTCCACAAATTCTTTAACTACACGATAAAAAGACAAAACTACTCTCAGGAAAATGATCAGCATAAAGTAGAATAGCATCAGTAACTTTTCTTCTACATTCATCTAAAAAATCATTTCAATTCTTTCAGCAACAGAATAACATTCCATAGCTCACAATAAACTAAAATACCTCAGGATATGAAGAACCGTGTATTCTGCTTAGTGTGAACATTTATTCGTTAGGATCAAAATGTTAACTTGGTCTACTTATTATGTAAAAATATAAGGTAGACCAATTTAATATTTCGATCCTTATGAACGAAAGTTTGTTTTTTGTTTGTCAGAGCGTTTTGCTGGTATTTGTTGAGACTATACAGATTCTGGCAGGCAATAAATGCGAATAAAATCAGTTCGAAAAACATCATACGCATTTTTAAAAATTCATAATATCATCAAAAATAGACTGTAGATAAAAACATGTTTAAGACAAGAGTGGCTGGTTTTTTTTCGTAGAATGCAATTATGCGATAAATTACAGGGCCCCATTTGAAAAACAATAATTAATCTTGAAGGCGTCCACTAAATAAAAAATAAATAATGTCATTTTGTCAGCGTCTTAAAATCAAGAAACTTTGTATGAAACCTTTTTTTCTTAAATGTGTTACTTTGAAAAATATTTCATTGAGTCAACTTAAAAAAAACCACCCTGTATATTATATTAAAGTTGATATGTTCTAATTTTCAGCCCCCCCCCCAAGAATTTTTTTTTCAACTTTTTATATCAACATATAAGTTTATTTAATGAAATACAATAATTTTATCTCCCACAAATCAGGGGCTCTAAGAATAGTTAACCATTGAAAGGCAGGGTCTACACACTCAGATGAAAAGTAGGTCTCAAATTCCACAAGTAAAACCTCAATCCAGTGTATCTTGCTGAAGAAGGGGATTGATGTTTTGTTGTGAACTTTCTGGTGAGTGTTCAGGTCTTGTCCTACTATCCTCCTTCCAATGTTTCCGTTTGATGTCATTTTGCCTTTATTTAAATGGTGTGTTGCTATCGAGAGAAAAATCACTGCTAAATTTCTAGTTCTTAAATTTAAAATGTTTGCCTTTAATCACAGGAGGACTGTCATCATATCAAGATCAAACAAATACTATTTTAATTATTTACCAATAGTCTTTGGTCGAAAGAAATAATGTTCTGGAATGATAACTTGAATTGTTTACAGGAATATTAAGAACAAACTTGTAATGGTGTATTTTCATGGCAATTTCAAGCAAAAAGAAGGCCAAAAACGATGACATCTCCTAAGTAATCAAAATAGGTTTAGTTTTTAAATCATTTATTTTCTTAAAATCAACATAGTTGACTAATATTTGCAAACAAAATGCCATGTAGTAAATTTCGCAAAAAGATTAAATTTAGTTTTATTTTGTGTGTATAAAATGTATTTAAAAATAGTATGATATTCATTTTAATGTGCTAAGTAAAATTTCATAAAAACCTGTATCATGATATTTCAGTTTATTTACTGATCTAAGAGAATTATCGATATTACTCAAACACTCCATTGTGTAAATAAAAATGGAAGATGTACAAAGAACCAGTGAACAATACAAGTGTATTTTAACAACAACAACAAGGGTGTACACTAAACACTCTCCTCAGAAAGTTTCGGCCTCTTTGTAGCCTCTGTGGTTGTTCCAGCTTTACGTTTCCTGGCTTCCTTTTTCTCTGTTGCAGATTTCCTCAAACCCTTCATTTTCCTCGTCTGTATGGTTCCAATATTCTGCTTCGGGATGTGGATCTGTCCGTGCTTACTGCCCAATTTGTCACGAGAAATATTTTTAACTTTCTTGGCCTGAAAACAAATGTCAATCATTTCAGGTATAATAAATTTCAAAAATGTTTTTATAAATCAAAATAAGTTTTTAAAAATGTTATCCACCAATTAATGTGGTGGAGTTAATTAGTAGACAAAAATATATTAATTGCATTAAATCAAGCCAAAAACATGACAAATTTTACCATATTGGAAAACAAAACTTAAATTTGAATTATAATAAAAACTTATATATATGATATCATCATTATCATGAACTGTTTCCAGCCCGTGGTCGGGTCAGTTTAGTAAAATGCCTCCATCTTCCTCCATTCTTCCACCATTCTTCTCCTCTCACTTGCACACTTTCTGTTATCTGCTCCTCTCATCTCTTTCTTGGTCTCCCTCATGGTATTTATCCTACATACTTCATTTCCAACATTTTCCATGGTATTTTCTCTTTTTCCATCCTCATTACACGTCCATACCATCTCAGTCTTGCTTCCTTGCCATCCGTTGTGACATTCCTATCACCACCAATCCACCGTTTGAATAATACACTTTTACACGATTTCTCTTTAGGTATTTTCTAATAGTTCAATAATCTACACCGAGTCCAATACAAATAAATATTAATGAACAGATATGCACATCTAACAACAGTGTAATATACACAACTGACACTGCTGTGCGCCAGCCCGAACCTATCAGACCGCTGGACACTTGGGGTTTTCCTACCTATCACGAGTATCCACCACGTGGAGTGACCTATGGAGTGAAGGGGGAGCCGCAAGTATTTAGAAAGAAAAAAAAGGGTGGGAGGAAGAGAGAGATAGAAAAAAAGACACTTTAAGGCTCCCATTTGTAAAATAGGCACTAAACAACGAAATAGGCATTTATAGGCACTATTAAAGTTATCACATTATCTTTGCAATCATCGAAAATAAAATTATACCTCAAAAGCCTACTTTTCAAAACATAGGAATAAAAAAGGCATTTATGGCAAAATCCGCCCCCTAGTAATGAGGGTAGAAGAGTAGAGGGAGAGATGGGAGGAACAGATAGCAGCAAGTGTGCAAGTGAGAGGAGGATGGAGGCATTTTACTAAACAGACAGGCTGGAAACAGTTCATGATAATGACTAGTGAACATCCACAACTCCCAACAATTTCTGACTAACGAATGTGTAGTATTACAATTTTAATGCGATTAAGATAACATTAAAAAAAATCCAGTTTCTAGTACAGTAACTTTCTGTGCATAGGCATCACCAAAGCTGTTTCAGTTCTAGTTTAGTCAAAATTTATACAAAAAAACAACACATAACAACCTTCAGTTCCTTTGGCTTCTTGGAAGCAAGCTTGAACAAGTCCATGGATGCAAGTTTGCTCCTTCTCAATTTAAAGTCTATTGAAGGACCAATCTCCTCCAATTCTATCCTCGGTGTTCTGGTTCCTGACTTTTTCAACAACATCCTTTTAACAAAATTAAATAGTTATTGAAGGAAATGATACTGTTCAAGGTGGCTGTAACAAACTGTGAGATAAGATCCATAATATTGGTAGATTTTATAACAAAATACACTATTTGGGCCAACAAATTGTTTAAGTAACGGTTTACTTCTCTATACTCAGTAATCTCAACTATATTTAGCAATCTATTATAAATATTGCAGTATTTGAACATGGCTTTTCAAAAGAGAAGAGGTTCTGTTTAGTTGCTGCGATGCTCAAAAGAGATATTTAAAAACTTTAAACTCAACAATGTGTGGAAAATTTAAGTAAAAATTGTTACTTACACCAAATTTTAAGCAAAAAAAAGTGTTACATGAAAAGTGAAAATACAAAGATCTCAAGTCAGACTCTCTTTGTTTACCAACTTTGATACACCTGCATTTTAAAAAGACGAATAATGTATAAAAATGAGTTGGCTCAATGGCTAAATAATTTCAATTTTAAATAAAAAGAAGAATAAGAAATAGGAAAATAAATTACATTGTAAATAATCAAACCAAGAAGTAAAGTGACCAAACTATTATATAATAAACATAATACATAAAGTGTAGATTATTTTGATTGGCTAGTAATACATATTTTGGGTTTACCTTCTCACATTGATAAACTAACGGCCGGGGACTGGATGTTGTGCCTGTCCTAGTCTAGTCCAGTTATATTATAATACATATGAAGCTATGACAGGACTAGTGGAGAATATGTGACTATAATAGAAACAGTAGTGAGGTGAAAATGTGAAATGACGCCCTTATATGTTTTAAATTTAACCTAACAAAGTGGTACTAACATCGCCTGGCTCATGCAACCTATGATACAACTAGATTGATACTCGGTCCTTATGCTCCAGTCGTTCAGCCATATCTGGAATGTGTATATCTACAGAATAGAAGGCATTGTCAAGACCGGCAACCTTCCTTTGATTTAAAAAAAATTGTAAATTTAATTTAACCTCTGTTGGAAATGTTGGTCAACTCTTTGCCTCAATGTAATAATATAAATAGAAGCGTTGAACAATTATATTTAATAAGCTTAGATCAATATAAATAATGCAACAACTACTGATGACTACAACTGTAAATTACTTCATTATTGAGTAAATTAAACAATTTTTTTTTTACATCCGTTACTGTTTCCAGCCTGGGTCGGTTTTTTATTCAAGCCATACTTAATACTAGAATAGACACAACATCCAGTCCCCAGCTGTTAATTCATCACTGTGAAAGGGTAAGCCCACATTTCACCAATAATAAATATTTTGGCCATGCTGGGAATTGAACTTGGGACCTTTAGCTCAGAAGACAGACATGCTACCGACTGAGATAAGGTGTCAGATTCAGAGCTACCAACTACATAACAATTATGTGATTGTGTTCTAAGTCATTATTTTACCTATTCTGACCTGCTTGTATGACTATTTTCTTACAGATGGACATTTGGAGCATCTTTAAAAAATTACAAACACATTTTTTTACATGCAGCATTGATAATATTTTACCATACTATTATTGTTATTTTATGCTGCAGACCACATGACTTGAATTAGATGCAGTAGTAATACAATTGTGAGGTCACCACCTCCAGAGTATGGACATAAACTAAATGTAGGTGTCGGCTTACTTATAGCTGCGGAAATAAATGTTGAACTTAATACTAGAATAGACACAACATCCAGTCCCCAGCTGTTAATTCATCACTGTGAAAGGGTAAGCCCACATTTCACCAATAATAAATATTTTGGCCATGCTGGGAATTGAACTTGGGACCTTTAGCTCAGAAGACAGACATGCTACCGACTGAGATAAGGTGTCAGATTCAGAGCTACCAACTACATAACAATTATGTGATTGTGTTCTAAGTCATTATTTTACCTATTCTGACCTGCTTGTATGACTATTTTCTTACAGATGGACATTTGGAGCATCTTTAAAAAATTACAAACACATTTTTTTACATGCAGCATTGATAATATTTTACCATACTATTATTGTTATTTTATGCTGCAGACCACATGACTTGAATTAGATGCAGTAGTAATACAATTGTGAGGTCACCACCTCCAGAGTATGGACATAAACTAAATGTAGGTGTCGGCTTACTTATAGCTGCGGAAATAAATGTTGCTGTCGACAGCTGTGACCATGATGACATGCTCTAATCCCTGCAGTCTAACTGAGGTGGCAGGTTCCCGATGGAACATGTCTACCAGAAGGTTCTGCAGACGCTTGTACTCGTGATCGTGGTCAAATAGTTCTCCCGCAAATAGGAGGCAAGGCTTGAGCCCCACTGCTACCTTCTCATTCTTAAACTCTTTGAGACTTTGAAACTTCTCCACGCCCAGCTCGATCATATCCAACACTTGGTGTTGATACGTTCGACCTGAAATAAACCAACAAATACACAATTAACCTGTAATATTATCTAGTAGGCTATGTAATCGTGTTGGCAACAAACTGTGCATACAGCTCAAAAAACAACAACTCTATACTCTACACTCACTCTCCCTTCACTCCAACAACGTCTAGACCCTGAGTAATACATGATCTTTTATTCATAAAACTCTTAATGTTTATTCTGTCCATACGAGTTTTTAAACATATATTTCTTAGAGATATCATTTCAACCGCATTCATCTTGCTCTTTTGTTTCTCCTGACAAACTCACACTTCACATGCCCAGATACACCAAATCATTCACTTGTTCTATTAGTTCTCCAGTTATATTTCCTGATCCATCCTTATAAAAACTATCCCCTTAGTTTGGGAGCTATTTATATAAAGACCCATTGTTTTAACTCCTTGTGTGAAGCAAGTTTTCTGCCATCTTTGTCAACTGTCCTCTGAAATCAAACTTATACATATTAACCCCGCATCCCACTACTTATTCGGATTGTACGAATTGTGCTAATGTGTTATGAATGAGGAAGGTTGAATTTAGATGAAATGTACCTGCATGTGTGTGGAGGAAGATCAGAAAAGCCACCCTATATAAGTCCGATTTGAGCCTTGATCTCCCTGTCATCGGTAATCCAGTCTATTGCGCCTTAGACCATGCGACCACCGAAGCGGGTCATCTTTTAATAGGTTCACAATTCAGTGTGATCAAAGTTCAGAATCTCCTCTACCTCTTGTTTGTGTGCGTACAGCGTCTTACTACCTGTTATGTAGCTATCTGCACATTTACACTAAGATTGGAAAAAGAGGAACTATGTTCCATTTATATCGAAAAAGCCACCCTCAATACACCCGAATGAGATATGAACCCTGATCTCAGCCACTACCTATTGTGAGAAAACGCCTTAGACTGTGTGAGAACTAATGCAAATACCAATAATTTATTTTCCAATCATCTCATCTCTCTTCATTTTGATATGTGTGGCTACCCTTGTGTCCATTGGCAACAATGCTAGACAATGGTGGGTTCCCCCCTTCGCAGTGATTAATTAAATGTCTGGGGGCTATTGAGTTGTAATGATTCAGTAAAACTGATTATCAATTATGATTAACAATTAGGAGAATTAATTGAAACTGATTAAATTATTTGCATAAATTAATCTTGATTACCGACTATTTATTTATTGAAAGCTAATACAAAGTGTGAAATGTTTACTCATGAGTATTTTAACAGTTAGCATAATTCACAAAGGATTTTATTTCAAAATAAAAGGTTTTATACTTAAGTTGTGAATTAGTACAATATGTCACCTTGTTGAACAGAAATAGATAGCTCTTATATATCTAATATAATATATAATCATTATTATTACAAACAATTTATATTTCTTTTGAGTGATGTCCAATAGCAGTGAATAGTATAAATCAATCTTTTTTCAAAAAATTAAATTACAGGGCATTTGTTGTGTTTACTAAGTGTGAATGTTGTGTAGAAGTAAAACTAGTCGGCAATTTAAAGTTATTGCCAATGTAAATTAAAATAATAAATTTATATTCAAAATAGGTCTCTTCATGAAAAAATAGCACAACATACAGAATATGTAAAGAACCAACCAAATTTCACATTAACGCCAAGATTTGGTATTTTTGTTTATTTTATTATCAGTAGGTCCAATAATTACTATGGTGTACAATCAAAACTTTATAAAAACAATTATATTTAGTTTTATTTAGGAAATGTAAAAATCAAGCATATACTGTAAATAGTTTTATTTTTGTTCGTTTTAGAGAAAATTTGAAAGAGTTGTCAGATATACATGAGTATCTCAAATTTTCTAATAAATGTACACACATATTTATAACATTCATGTTAAGAACCAGTGCCGTGATTAATCAGGTGCAGGTCTCAGAACGAAAGAGACCCTGAAATGGAAATAAACAAATGAACAAATAAAGCATTACAACTAAAGGATTTATCGATAGACCATGCAATAAAATTAATTGATGGACTCGGTGGTACTTTAAAAGGACTATGAGAAACGGGTTACGAACAAAATTTCTTGGAAGCAAAAAATTTGGCTTCAACAGTGGATATAGATTGAATTTCCTAATTTTTTTTTTTTTTTTAGCATCGCGTCTTACTACCCGCTCGGGTTATACGCTTAAGTACTAATTACACTAATGGGTTGGGAATTAGGAAGGTTGAATTTAGAGGAAGTGAGCCCGCATTTGCGTGGAGGGAGAGTGGAAAACCATTTAGGAAAAACCACCCCCAGTTCACCCGACCGAGATTCGAACCTCGATCTCCCCGTCCTCGATGGTTTGACTCAACACGACTGGCGCGTTAGCCAACTACGCCACCGATGCGGGTGAATTTCCTAATAAAAGGAAGAGAAGAGTTAAGAAAATAGAATTAGATGAAGCAATGGATGAAGGAGATATCATGACACCCAAAAAATTATTTAAAATGCAAATTTACAGCATTTTTGATGCTCTATTGACTCAAATAGATTGGCACTATGAGTGACTGAGAACTGTCTCTAACAATTTTTGCTTTCTCCATGGCTAAACATGCAAAAGGTGAGGTTATTTTTAGGGGGAAAGTGGTGATATTTTTCCCAAAAAGTGATATTATAAGCTGAAAGCGATATTATTTATTTCAATAAGTTTCAAGTCCAGAAAACGGTAGCACGCTCTTCTATATTCACAACCATTTATCCATCAACATAAGGTTTCTAACATATTATGGTGAGCACACAGCGATGTTTTAATTTTAATAAATGACTCCATTATTAATCAAAGAGGTGCTATTGAACTCTGGACTTGTTCCAAAATGAGTATTGTTTTTACTATTTATTCATCCACGCCAAGTTAATTGATTTTAAACAAACCAGAACATTGTATGTAATTTGTCTCTTTACCAATTATCAAGTTATTTGGTCTCTTCTTATTGTGTGAGGCAAAGAAGAAAAGTGAGGCTAGATGTTTTCTAGAAAAGTTTTCCAAAGGAGTCGCATCTTCAAAAGGTAATATATCATTCTTTCGCTGCAGCATCTTGGCATCAGGTTTCTTGAGGTCAAACTGCAAAATGTTTCAGTTGCATGATTATATTTCAATTCGAGTTGGTGATATACATTCACAACCGAAAAAGTGATACTTCCAAAGAAAAAAAAAACATTTATTATTTAAAATTTCAAAGATCTATTTAGATTAGTTTTAATTTTAGAATGCAGTAAAGATCTATATTCAAAAACCTTCTTACCAATTAGGATTTAATAATACAACCAAGTCAAAAATATTCAGAAAATTAACTTTTTGTTTGGATAAAATAATTGATTAAACTTGGTGTATATAATATTCAAAGTTAACAACAATATATTATAATAAAATTGTCAAAGGGGATTTACAAATAAACCTTAGCAAACTTCTACAAGTTTGAAAGAAAACATTCATTTTCTAAAAAAAGTTAATTGATAGGAAAAAAGTCATAAGTTTCCAAAACCCCCAATTAGCATAATTAAATAGATCGGAAAAATTCCTATAGAATTATTAAAAAAATAAGTTTGGTGAAGACCATTTTTATTTTTTTTTAAATCAACTTTTATTATTCCTGACTACCTAACCACCTTTTAATAATTCATTTTTACATTTTTCTCTCACCTCTAAACACAAGAAAAATAGTCCCTTTTTTCACCCTCTCTTCCCTCTGCTTTGATAGCGGTGTAGTCTAATGTGCTACTCTCGTGTTGGATTAGACTGCCCAAGACGAGATTGTCTGACAAAGTTTGAATTAAAGAGCAGTTCTATGTTACTTTCTCAGTACGTGGCAATCTGGATGGAAATTAATGGAACTAAAGTTTTTAATAATCTTTTCTAAATATTTAAATTTCTTTGTACCTTTTTTTAATGTATTTAATTCTACCATAAGGGGGTGTTTTGTCATTTGGGCTCCTTTTGCTTATTTCAAAGTATTTTTTGTGAAGGTCAACAGTATTAACTATAATGCCATTGGTCCTTTTTTTTTATCTTGCGTGCTTGTCGCTGATTGTCCTCAACTGAAACACGACTTCCTGTTCGGGCAGATGACACTGTTAACTCTTTCATTCTCTTTTTGGCTCTGATTGACATGAAACACTAAATTTTGTTTTTCTCCTTTTTTTCTTTTGGTGGGTTGATTTAAATTCAACATGTAGTTGTTTTCGTTTTTAAATTTGTTTGATATTATGATGTAAAGGTTTGTGTAGTTTTTTTTTAATTATGCCTTTTTAGGATTATTATTTTGTAACCCTTATGTGACCTGGTGACCCTTATGGGACCTGGTTTTAATTTGATATTTTGTATCGGTCATGATCTTATATTCCACGTGGTCTAAATTATAATTATATTGAGGATTATGCATTAAGGTTGAAGGCTGTTTTCTTTATCATCATTAATTTTGTTTTTGTTCTCTTGTCTAAATGATGTAATCCTCATTACAAATCGGTAAAGTTGCGGTGAATGTAAACCTTTTCTTCCTTTCTTTAAATTAATAGTAAAATTGTTTTGTTTTCTTTTATAATTAATAAATTCTAAAGTTATCTCTTTTGCAACCCGATTTTTGATTTAAAGATCCCTTTGGGGAAACCACGTGTTTATTGCAAGCCTTTAAATATTCCCTTTTTGCAAATTAGTAGTTTACTTGTACGTTATCTTTCAGTCTTGGCGAAGTCTCCTGCTATGGTTTGAGCTACGAGAATATATATAATATAGGCAATTTTATGCCTTTTGTTTGTTTTTTTAATTACTTGCCTAAATATGCAGTGTTTTGTTAAAAAGGGAAGTCAGGCAAGGAGTGGCCGTGAAAACAAACATATCCAGTATATAAACAGTACAAAAAGTTCAATTCTTCACAAAGTTGTTTAATATTTGAAAATAATTTTCACTCCAGAAGTGAACAACAATATCCATCTGGGTCTTCTGAGCAACAATATTTATGCTCTCATCAAATGAAAAACAGCCGAACTTGGTTAGAGCATCATCGAAGGGGCCAAACAAATTTTGACGTTACGTCAGTGATGTTATACAAGAGGTACCAACAGAACACTTTTAATAGCTTGTAAGGAAGAACATTTCACAAATTTTAAATTGCATTTAATTTATAAATGAAGGATATTTAAAATAATGTAAGTTTTACTGTATTTACATAAGTTAGATTTAGGCCTGTTCGTTCCTGAAGCAGTACAATCTTGAAAAAGTTTCATCTGCTTTCTGTAATGTTGGACTAACAATGTCATCATCCACTTGCTCAGAATCTTCTTCTGCACCAGCTTCTGCCTCTGCAGATAATTTCTGAATCCCTCCACTTGAAATGTTTCTACAGGATCAATCCATTTCAGATCACTCAATGGTAGTTGCTAGTAAAATTTATTTATTTATAATATCTTGTGACAGAGTCTTCTCACATTTGGCGAGTTGGAAATAGGGGTTATTTTATTTGTTAAATGTTCTATATTTTTTTGAGCGGCTGCGTCGGCCAGTTTCACACTTTGTAGAGGTTTGCAGAAACTTTAATATCTCGCTTGTTTTCAAAGATATCAAGATGAAATTAAAACTAAAATCTGCATAAAACATACCAGCTTATATTTTATGCCAATATCATATTTAAAGTCACACTTAAGGAAATAGCTCAGAAAAATTATTGAAAATTAAAGTTAAAAACATAAAAAACAACAACTTTGGAACCAAATATTATCTGAAAATCATAAAGACTCACTTTCAAATTTTTGTGGGGGTATATAAGCTTCAAATGTGTTTACTTCCTTAAAAAGTTTGAGGTCTGATAAGCCTCCAAAAATTGCGATTTGCATAAAATCGGCTAGATTAAAACTGAAATAACTCAAAAGGGACACATCATTGAAATATCAAATTTTCACTAAATTAACTTTATATGTATAATATGGAGCCATTAAAATTTGATCACTGAGACTTTGTTTATATAAAAGCAGCACTTTATTCAAAATGTTACAAAATCACATTTTTGTTGTGCCATGCAAAATTGGTCACTAAACTGTGGTAAACGAAATGTACTCTCTCAATTAAGAATCTTATGTCGTCTTTTTAGCACAATATGGATTATACTAATCATAAAATCTACTTCATGGTGATTAGCACTTGTAATGTCTAGGTCATGCAGGCCTCGAGTTAAAACAATATTTTGAAGTTGGGTTTAAACTTGTAAACTTGCTCATTTACTAGTGACTCGTCGCTGTTAGTCTCCAGAGCAGACTGCCTTGTACTTTGTGTTGCTACTGGTACAGAGTTTTACGAGAGGGAGATTGAATGCTAGTGTAGTCAAAACAAACAGTTATTTGTTTCTACCTCTAGCATGTGGAGGAGGGTGATTAGCGTAGAGACTAAGAATAGAAAGGAGTCAACAATCCCATTGGGAGGTCAACTGTCAAGTCAAGGGATGTTCAGACAAGAAATATCAGCAGTGTTCAAATTATAAATACACTGAAACCTGCCTTAAACGGACCCTTTATTAAGCGGAAACTTGTCTTAAACGGAGATATTTTACGGTCACATGATTTTAGGGCTGGAAAACATGCTAAAATACCTGAATTAAACTGAAACGTCTAACGCATAAACGGAATCCAAAATAAACCTTTATATGGAAAAATTCCAATGTTCCGGTGGACAACTTTAGAAAATTTTTTGACATCCTATACATTCTACAGAATTTAGTTTTCTCTAATTCTTCCTTTATATTAAGAGGAGTTGAAATGTTAAGTCAGGTATATTTCCTTTCTCCTTAGTTATTTTGTTACCTTTCTTACAGAAATGTTATCTCTGTTCTTCCTTTATATTAAGAGGAGTTGAAATGTTAAGTCAGGTATATTTCCTTTCTCCTCAGTTATTTTGTTACCTTTCTTACAGAAATGTTATCTCTGTTCTTCCTTTATATTAAGAGGAGTTGAAATGTTAAGTCAGGTATATTTCCTTTCTCCTCAGTTATTTTGTTACCTTTCTTACAGAAATGTTATCTCTGTTCTTCCTTTATATTAAGAGGAGTTGAAATGTTAAGTCAGGTATATTTCCTTTCTCCTCAGTTATTTTGTTACCTTTCTTACAGAAATGTTATCTCTGTTCTTCCCAGTTTCCGTGCTAATGACTTGTCAATCACCTTTTGAACGTTACAGAACTACCTGTATTGAACTTTCACTCTGGCAGTTGTCATTATGGTTTCAAAGATAAGAGTTGTGCTTGATCTAAACACGAGAGTAAAAGTTATTCATGTAAGTATGTGAGATAAATTATCTGTTGAGTAGATCATGAAGATGTTTAGCATCGGTAAAACTCAAGTGTATTAGATTCTAAAGAAGAAAACGGAAATTTTGGAGCTGTTTGAAAACTGTGCTAATGGAAAAATAAAAAGAGAACTTAAGAAAACATTAATGAAATAGTGTGGGAGTGTTTTTTCAGGGCTAGGGCGAAAAATAACGTATGTCAGGTCCAATGGTACTGGCTGGAATACGCTAAAAAGGTCACTCAAAAACAGGGAAAAAATTAATTCAAAGCATTTAACGGATGGTTGAAGAGTTTTTGCAAAATATATTGGATAGTTTTTAACGAACTTTGTGGTGAATTGAGTGGTAAATAGTGAAACCATTGAAGAGTGGGTTGCTAAACTTACCTCCATAATCAAGGGATAGCAAAGAAAGATTGACTGTTGTTCTATGTGGTTTTATGTCTGGTGAAATGGAGAACTCCTTAATTATCGGTAAGGCAGCAAAGCCTACTTCAGAAACATGGACATAAGGAAACTTTCCGTTGAGTGGATATCCAACAAAAAGGCATATCATGGAGAAATGGCTAATGACTTTTAGTGGCAGAGTGAAAAAGCGAAACTGGCATGTTTTGTCGTTTTTGGTAACATAACATACCCCCACCCCCGATTGAACATTCCAACGTTTGACTTGCTTGATTCCCTCCAAATACCACAAGTCTTTCTCAACCAATGGATTAGGTCACCATTCAGAATGTTAAAGTGCACTATCGTAAATTATTAATGCAATCTTTGCTTGCCAATATGAATTCTATATCATCCTTCTCTGAGCTTGCCAGAACTGTCTCGGTTCTAGATGCAGTTATTTGGATTTGTCAAGCTGTAAAGAAGTTGTTGCCAGAAACTACATTAACAGAGACAATAACTTGCAAACTGAACCAGAGACCATGTCGATGCCTTAGTTGAGAATTTTAAAGAAAGTCGGAAAGGAGAAGAAGAAGAATAAGAAGAGGAAAGTTACATTGTGTCAGAAGAGGCTAGTTACATTGTGTCAGAAGAAGAAAAGTGTGGTGTGAAGACTTATCAAGATGCTGTCAAATGTTTAAAGGAACTGCAACAATTTACCCTACAACGGAATGATTATGAAATGCTTATCGTGATTTCTCAGGCTAAAGTGTTTGTGGAAAGTCAGGCAGCCAAGAAAGTAGACTATGTGCACAAACCCTGCTTGACCACTGGAAATAATAAAGACAAAGTGAGTAATGTTTTTATGTTCAGTGTAATATTTCCATATGTTCATTTATAGTGAATAATGAGTAGCCTACTGTGTAAAAACGAGTACGATATTTTATTTTATTAGTTTTATCCCAATTATGTGCATGTCCCTGGTTTAATTTTTATAGTATACCTTCATTAAACGGAAACCTGCATTTAGCGGAAAAATATCTTGGACCCTTGCGATTCTGTTTAAGGCAGGTTTCACTGTATCAGGGGTCTCAAAACGTTGATTCAAACTGCAAGAGCAGACATTTCACGTAATGAGAAGAAGCTTAATACTTTTACAGTATCTGATTCAATATTCAAGTATATTTCCAAATAAAATCCAAGTATTATATTTCTAGTACCCAGCAAAGTGTTTTATTTCTATGATGTTTATAAAATAGGAAAATATGGTTACATTATATGTTGGTTCCTCATAAGGTCTGTGTGCTGTAGAAATCAGTGCTATGACCTCAAGTTTGACCCCATACACGGATTGTCATTCCAGACCTGACGTTTCTCACACACGATCAGTTTTGGAAAGAAAAGTCCAACTGACATTGAGCGGGGCATGGGCCCAGTTAGGTGAGGACGAACAATGTGGTTGTCTACAAATGAGCTTCCTTACCAAGTCCTTCAAACAGTTTGTGATCAAGGGAGTAGTTTTTCTTCCTTGGATAAAGAGAGACTTCTTTGTGTTTTCAATCAGTTTGGGTTCTCTACTCAAGAGGACCTTTTTCCCTTTATGGGTTGTTGGTTTTCTAAAAATAAAAAATAAAATATAGTTGAACAGTTAGAAAATAATATCTTAATATATCAGTTCATGTAATAGCAAGCACATGTCTGTAACTAAATGTAGCGGTAGCAATTACTAGCATAGTCAGCTCCACTAAACAATCACTGTACCTAATATGGGATGGAAGGGGGCGAGGCGCAAGGAGAATCAAGCGTTTTTGCAGTTTTTATGGCAAAATAAAAAATATTGTTCCAGTACAAATATAGAGTTTAATTTTCTTCACATGGTGACCTCAAAATTTCTTGAATAGGGGGCCTACCTGTCAAGGGAATTTAATGAGAACTTTTTCTCTTTATTTTAAAAGTTTGTTGTATAATGTCGCTATGCTCTTGACAGATATTCAACATCTGTTGATATTAGCTTGTGCAGAAAACTAAACTCTATGTTGCTACTGGAGAAATATTTGATTTATTTAGCCAAAGAAGTTTAGTGCTATAAAAACTGTAAAATACTCGTGCTCCCTTCGGCCGCACTTAACTAGCAAATACCTGAATAACACAAAACAGCCAGACAATATTAAATAATGTATATGTTTTAAATGCAAAAAAGTACCGGCAGGACCTAATTAACTTATGTGGGGATGAAATCTAAGACCTGTATGTTTTAGGTGAATTATTTTCTCTAAAAATCCCAAAAATCACAAAATGTATACTAGTCATACACTCGAAAAAATGCATGGAATCCAATGATAGTATTTAAAAAAACTTGGTTATAATGAACTATTCAAAACCAAATGAAACCGGAACAAATATTGTTGAAAAATCTGTAAACATGCACATCCAAAGCTTTAGGTACCTACATATTATATTAAAGAGCTGATTAATGCACAATAATGTTCTTCAGCAACCACACTTAGCTCTATTTCGCAATAGACAATTTCTTGTAAATGGTTAACTAATATTTCCTTATCCAAACAAGAAAACACTCCTCTACATTCACCACATCCAGTAAACTCACTCAAGGCTACATTAGAACTGAGCAGATATCAAATATTAAAACAGAGTAATATTTTAAGGCTAAATAATGTATAAAGTATATTATTAGGCTCCTTGCACACAGCACGGGTTTTTCCCGTGGCCGCACATGCCACAACACTATGTAGGATACAGCAGGTTATCGTAGTAACGGCACAGCAACATTTCAAGTCACTAAATTACTTCAGTTAACTTCAAACAGTCAGTACGAAGGATCGCAGATGGCCATTACTCTACTTTGTTTATATGTATGAAGAAAAAACCCACAATTTAGAATGTTCATCCTTTACAGAATTATGAGAGGACGATGCAAAACTCTTCAATTATTTCCGGATGTCCAAAATGTCGTTTGATGTAGGCTACTATTATAACGTCTAAGTGGTTTGGCGTAACTCAAAAATTAGGAATGCAATTTTACCGGACTTACAGTTTAGCGCTTGACACAGGACTGAAAAGTGATGCCGGATGGATAGCTCCATATACTTGCACGCCCTAGTGCACGGCACCGGACTAGTCCAGTGGGGCGCCGTGTGTACTTCTCCATTACACCTAATGGTCGACTGGACTCATACCAAGCATATTACGACGTCAAACTGGATGAAGCCTCAAACTATTGCGACTCTACTGTACTGTAGGCAAATTATTTCTAAAGTAGAAGAACTGCAGTCCCAAAGATCGCTAATGTCCAAATAATCTGACGCAGTCTTACTGTATCTAAAGTGTGAGGCAAATGTTTAATTGTCAAAGTAATGATACAAGGATCCTTGAGACTGTTAAATAAATAACACAAGGATATTTGTCAGGACGATGATTGTTAAGAGACTATGTGAGGGGTGCATTAGCATACTTCATAACTATTCGGACGGATTTGCACTGGATCATGTGATTGCTAATGCAACTATCAAGTGAACGTTAAGGGTTGACAGCACGTAAAGTAGACTATTCAGATACAGCCTATGTTTTGGTCGAGAGAACTTTGTCGAAAAATCGATCACTGTTATTTTAATAAGTTACCTTCTTTTGAATGTAACAAAAGCAGGCCATTTTATAGTTCTAAATTAGTTAGGGCCTATTAGCATTAAGGATTCCAGATGGCCTTGCAGATCTATTGTAGGAACGATAGATTATAAAATGGTGATGTATCCAGATGTAGCCTAATTGATGTAGATATAGTACATTAAGTTTAATAAGTTAGTTAGGTTAGCCAAATTAATTTATAAAACACGTGCCTGTATTAATATTATGCTAATTCAACCAAAGGAAACTGAAAATAATAAGTTTTTTAAATTAATGAGAAACAAATAAATTGACACACAAGGTTGTGTTCATGTCTTGAACATTACTATTACCACGTGTATTTAATATCCAATAAAATAAAATACTGATGCATACGACCAATTTTACTTACACAACCCTTTGCAGAACTGGCATTTTAGATATTTAATAAAATATAAACGTATTGTATAAATGTTGCTTATAACTAATAACAAACTGACAAGAAACTTAAATGAATTTGATTAAGTTCCCAGAAGTCCGCCACAACCACAATAAACTAACAGTTTTTAGCCAACATATGAAAAAAAAATTACACTAAGCAAAATTTTAGTTCCAAAATTTCTAAGAGATAGCGATAGCATCTATAATTAGTTCCAAAACGACACATTATTATTACTTCAAGGATATTATAAATAATTAAAAATGATAATATAAAGAAAATAACATCCGTTGGAGATATTTGAGAACGAATAAAATAAATAAAAAGAGACTACAGTAATCTACATAGGTGTGGTACACGGGTTTGCAAGATATTTGGAGTGAATTACCTTTAAATTGGAACGTGCCTGTTTAATATAACTAAGATGACTCTATTTAATAGCGCTAAGATGACTCTATTTAAGGTGCCACAACTTCTATATTTGAAACTGCCCTACGACCACACATGGTGGCGATTACACTCATACGTACCTGCAACTAAACTACATCGGTGTGGTACCTGGGTCTGCCGGAAATTAAAGGTAAATTAGCTTTACTTCGGAACTTACGTGTTTAATAGCGCTAGGATGACTCTACTTAAGGTGCCACAATTTCTATATTTGAAAATGCCCCACGAACACACATAATGGCGATTACACTCATAGGTGCCTGCAACAATCTACATAGGTGTGGTAGCTTGATCTTTCATAAATTTAATTAAATAACCCTTAAAGTGTAATGTAAGTTTAAGATAGCGCCATGAATCGTCTAATTTAAGGTGCCACATTTTCTATTTATGAAACTCCCTCACGAGCACAGATGGTGGTGATTACACTCACATGTGGCTTTAACTTATCTTCATAGGTGTGGCATGGTTGTATTCACATAACTAAATATTCTAAAGTGAATTCATATATATATTAACCATATTATATTTTAATAATTATACTGTTTTTACTGTTAATAAATATGATTTTATAAGGAATAAAAATGGTATAATGTCCCAGAATAAAACCGTAATGTTCCAGTTATTTTGTATTGCATAATTAATTTTATTTTTCTATAGTAAAATTTAAAATATGTTACATCCTCCCCATGGTCCTAATGACGTGTGCCTATAATCTGTCAGGATGGACGAGGAATGGGGGACTGTAATTCTGTATACTCGTGCGTGTTCGTGATTGACGTTAGATTTGGTTTTTAAAGAGGTTTATTAGTATTATTATTCTATTACAAATGTTATGTTGATAATAATGTAAAAATGAAAGAACTTAAATAATATTCGGAATCTTGTGACAAAACAAGGTGTTGCTAGGAATACCCAATGGCCTGTCTGACTTTTATGTTTGAATGTGAATTATTCCCAAACAAAA